>PVIY010017640.1:0-49059 GCA_004026745.1 Myrmecophaga tridactyla | reverse complement strand
GTATGTATATACCACAGTTTGTTTAGCCACTCGTCTGTTGATGGACATTTTGGCTGTTTCCATCTCTTTGCAATTGTAAATAATGCTGCTATAAACATTGGTATGCAAGTGTCCATTTGTGTCTTTGCCCTTAAGTCCTCTGAGTAGAAACCTAGCAGTGGTATTGCTGAGTCATATGGCAATTCTATATTCAGCTTTTTGAGGAACCGCCAAACTGCCTTCCACAGCGGTTGCACCATTTGACATTCCCACCAACAGTGAATAAGTGTGCCTCTTTCTCCACATCCTCTCCAGCACTTGTCATTTTCTGTTTTGTTGATAATAGCCATTTTGGTGGGTGTGAGATGATATCTCATTGTGGTTTTGATTTGCATTTCTCTAATGGCCAGGGACATTGAGCATCTCTTCATGTGCCTTTTGGCCATTTGTATTTCCTCTTCTGAGAAGTGTCTGTTCAAGTCTTTTTCCCATTTTGTAATTGGATTGGCTGTCTTTTTGTTGTTGAGTTGAACAAACTCTTTATAAATTCTGGATACTGGACCTTTATCTGATATGTCGTTTCCAAATATTTTCTCCCATTGTGTAGGCTGTCTTTTTACTTTCTTGATGAAGTTCTTTGATGCGCAAAAGTGTTTAATTTTGAGGAGTTCCCATTTGTTTCTTTCTTTCTTCAGTGCTCTTGCTTTGGGTGTAAGGTCTATAAAACCGCCTCCAATTATAAGATTTATAAGATATTTCCCTACATTTTCCTCTGTTTTATGGTCTTAGACCTAATGTTTAGATCTTTGATTCATTTTGAGTTAACTTTTGTATAGGGTGTGAGATATGGGTCCTCTTTCATTCTTTTGCATATGGATATCCAGTTCTCTAGGCACCATTTATTGAAGAGACTGTTCTGTTCCAGGTGAGTTGGCTTGACTATCTTATCAAAGATCAAATGCCCATAGATGAGAGGGTCTATATCTGAACACTCTATTCGATTCCATTGGTCAACATATCTATCTTTATGTCAGTACCATGTTGTTTTGACCACTGTGGCTTCATAATATGCCTTAAAGTCAGGCAGCATGAGACCTCCAGCTTCATTTTTTTCCCTAAAGATACTTTTAGCAATTTGGGGCACCCTGCCCTTCCAGATAAATTTGCTTATTGGTTTTTCTATTTCTGAAAAGTAAGTTGTTGGGATTTTGATTGGTATTGCATTGAATCTGTAAATCAATTTAGGTAGAATTAACATCTTAACTATATTTAGTCTTCCAATCCATGAACACGGTATGCCCTTCCATCTATTTAGGTCTTCTGTGATTTCTTTTAACAATTTCTTGTAGTTTTCTTTGTATAGGTCTTTTGTCTCTTCAGTCAAATTTATTTCTAAATATTCTTTTAGTTGCAATTGTAAATAGAATTTGTTTCTTGATTTCCCCTTTAGATTGTTCATTACTAGTGTATAGAAGAAACACTACAGATTTTTGAAGGTTGATCTTGTAACCTGCCAGTTTGCTGTACTCGTTTATTAGCTCTAGTAGTTTTGCTGTGGATTTTTCAGGGTTTATGACATATATAGTATCATATCATCTGCAAACAGTGAGAGTTTTACTTTTTCCTTTCCAATTTTGATGCCTTGTATTTCTTTTTCTTGTCTAATTGCTCTGGCTAGAACTGCCAACACAATGTTGAATAACAGTAGTGATAGTGGACATCCTTGTCTTGTTCCTGATCTTAGGGGGAAAGTTTTCAGTTTTTCCCCATTGAGGATGATATTAGCTGTGGGTTTTTCATATATTCTCTTTATCATTTGGAAGTTCTCTTGTATTCCCTATCCTTTGAAGTGTTTTCAACAGGAAAGGATGTTGAATTTTGTCAAATGCCTTCTCTGCATCAATCGAGATGATCATGTGATTTTTCTGCTTTGATTTGTTGATATGGTGTATTAGATTAATTGATTTTCTTATGTTGAACCATCCTTGCATATCTGGGATGAATCCTACTTGGTCATGGTGTATAATTCTTTTAATGTGCTGAGGGATTCGATTTGCTAGAATTTTGTCGAGGATTTTCGCATCTATATTCATTAGAGAGATTGGTCTGTAGTATTCTTTTTTTTTGTAATAACTTTGTCTGGTTTTGGGATGAGGGTGATGTTGGCTTCATAGAATGAATTAGGTAGCTTTCCCTCCTCTTCAATTTTTTTGAAGAGTTTGAGCATGATTGGTGCTAATTCTTTCTGGAATGTTTGGTAGAATTCACATGTGAAGCCATCTGGTCCTGGACTTTTCTTTTTGGGAAGCTTTTAAATGACTGATTCAATTTCTTTACTTGTGATTGGTTTGTTGAGGTCGTGTATTTCTTCTCCAGTCAAAGTTGGTTGTTCATGCCTTTCTAGGAAGTTGTCCATTTCATCTACATTGTTGTATTTATTAGCATAAAGTTGTTCATAGTATCCTGTTATTACCTCCTTTATTTCTGTGGGGTCAGTGGTTATGTCTCCTCTTCCATTTCTGATCTTATTTATTTGCATCCTCTCTCTTCTTCTTTTTGTCAACCTTGCTAAGGGCCCATCAATCTTATTGATTTTCTCATAGAACCAGCTTCTGGTTTTATTGATTTTCTCAATTGTTTTCATGTTCTCAATTTCATTTATTTCTGCTCTAATCTTCATTATTTCTTTCCTTTTGCTTGTTTTGGGGTTAATTTGCTGTTCTTTCTCCAGTTCTTCCAAGTGGACAGTTAATTCCTGAATTTTTGCCCTTTCTTCTTTTATGATATAGGCATTTAGAGCAATAAATTTCCCTCTTAGCACTGCCTTTGCTGCACCCCATAAGTTTTGATATGCTGTGTTTTCATTTTCATTTGCCTCGAGATATTTACTGATTTCTCTTGTAATTTCTTCCTTGACCCACTGGTTGTTTAAGAGTGTGTTGTTGAGCCTCCACATATGTGTGAATTTTCTGGTGCTCTGCCTAATATTGATTTCCAACTTCATTCCTTTATGATCTGAGAAAGTGTTTTGTATGATTTCAATCTTTTTAAATGTATTGAGACTTGCTTTGTGACCCAGCATATGGTCTATCTTTGAGAATGATCCATGAGCACTTGAGAAAAAGGTATTTCCTGTTGTTGTGGGGTTTATCCTTATTGTTTTTTTTACTTTTTTGTCTATACCCTGGATAAATGGAACATCGGACACAAAGTTTGCACTATCACATGGTCACATTGTAAAGCCATATAGTTATATAGTCATCTTCAAGAATCAAGGCTACTGGAATACAGTTCAACAGTTTCAGTTAAGTCCCTCTAACCATCCCAATACACCATTATATAAAAAAGGTTATCTATATAATATGTAAGAATAACCTTCAGGATAACCTCTTGGCTCTGTACGAAACTCTCAGCCATTGAAACTTTATTTCATCTTATTTCTCTCTTCTCCCTTTTGATCAAGAAGGCTTTCTCAATCCCATGATGCCGGGTCCTGGCAAATCCTGGGAGTACTGTCCCAAATTGCCAGGGAGATTTATCAGAGCTAAGACCTCTTGGGGAGCTGCTTACAGTCAGCTGATTGACGAAGAGAAAACTTGAGGCTGGTTTACAGATGGTTCTGAATCACAGCTGCAGGACTACAACCCCATCTTGTGGTATCCTTAAAGGACAGTGGTGAGGGGAAATTCAGTGGGTAGAACTTTGAGCAGTGCATCTGGTTGTTCATTTTGCTTGGAAGGACAACTGGCCAGAGGTATGTCTGAATACTGACTCATGGGCTATTGCTAATGGTTTGGCTGGATAGTTAGGGACTTGGAAGGAGCATGACTGGAAAACTGGTGACAAAGAGGTCTGGAGAAGAGGTATGTGGACAGACCTTTTTGAATGGGCAAAGAACTTGAAGATATTTGTGTCCCATGTGACTGCTCACTAGAGGGTATTTCAGCAGAGGAAGATTTTAATAATCAAGTGGATAAGATAACCCGTCCTATGGATATGAGTCATTCTCTTTCCTCAGCTACTCCTGCCATTGTCCAATGGGCTCATGAATAAGGTGGGCATGGTGGTAGGGATGGAGGTTATGTATTGGCTCAGCAACATGGACTTCTACTCACCAAGGCTGACTTGGCTGTGGCCACTGCGTAATCTGCCAGCAGCAGAGACCCATACTCAGTCCCCAATATGGCTCTATTCCCTGAGGTAATTAGCCTACTACCTAGAGGCAGGTTGATTACATGGACCACTTCCATTATGGAAGGGGCAGCGATTTGTTCAAACTGGAACAGACATAAACTCTGGATATGGGTTTGCATTTTCTAAATACAAGGATTCTGCAAAAACTACCATACATGGACTTACAAAATGCCTTATCCACCATCATGGTTATTCCACATAGCATGGCTCCTGATCAAGGAACCCACTTCACAGTAAATGAAGTGCGGGAATGGGCACATGCTCAAGGAAGTCTCTGGTCTTACCATGTTCCCCATCATCCAGAGGCAGCTGGGTTGATAGAGTGGTGGAATAGTCTTTTGAAGACACAATTATGGTACCAACTAAGTGACAATACCTTGCAAGGCTGGGACAATGTTCTCCAGGAGGCTGTGTATACTCTGAATCAGCATCCACTTTATGGTGCTGTTTTTCCCATAGCTAGGATTCATGGGTCCAGGAAGCAAGGGGTAGAAATGGGAGTGGCATCACTCACTACTGCCCCTAGTGAAACACTAGGAAAACTTTTGCTTCCTGTCCCTGAAACCTTAAGCTCTGCTGGTCCAAAGGTCTTAGTTCCAAAAGGAGGAGTACTCTTTTCCAGGAAACACAACATTGTTTCCTGAGATAATCCAATCAGTTGAACACTTAAGGAAGAAGAGAGACTCTTTAGCTGCTTCTTCAGCCAGCAAACCTGTTCTATGTAGTTTGTCCAAACCCTTCATAGTAGCTACCAGCTTCATAGCTTGTCCTATGGATTTTGGACTCTTCCCGTCCCACGGTTGTAGAAGACACCTTTACAAATCTTATTTACAGATCTCTCCTGTTGCTTCTGTTTCTCTAGAGACTCCTGACTAACAAAGTTTGAAATCAGTAGTGGGGTACCATGATGTCAGGTCCTGACTCATCCTGGGAGTCCTGTCCTTTGTTGCCAGGGAGATTTACACCTCTGCAAGTCATGTCTTATGTAGGCGGGGTGGACAGCAGTGAGTTCATCTGCCAGTCTGGCTTAGAGAGAGAGAGGCCACATCTGAGCAACAAAAGTTCTTTGGGGGTGATTCTTAGGCATAATTGTAAGTAGGATTAGCTTTTCCTTTGCAGGAATGTTTCATAGGATTGAACCTGAAGATCAAGGGCTCAGCTTAATGAACTGGTTGTCACCACTGCTTGTGAGAACATCAGGAATTCCCCAGATGGGGAAGTTTAATATTTCCTTCTTTCTCCCCAGTCCCCCAAGGAGGAGTTTGTAAAGACTTGATTTGCATCACACTAACCTGTACAAACCAACAAAATCTCATGCCCTATTCAAGAGTCCATGTAATTATGGTGTTCAAATAAACATCTCTCCCTTTGGTCTCACACAGAAGTTGAAGTTTTAAAATACAGACCATATCATCCTTTATCCGGTATTCTGATTTACGTTAGTCTTATCCAGATCAGCTTCATTCATATCTCTAGTCAAAGTCTTATCACTTTTTTAGCTTTCTTCAAAGTTGCTGAATGGGATAATGCTGACTTTCATAGCTTCAGTGTGCTAACTCTGAGTCTCAGGTGTGACATAAATACCTGAAGTTTCTGGGTACTACCAGGTTATATACAAAATAGCTCAGTATCTCAGAATTTAGAAATAAGTTACAACTCCAGAACAGATGTGACTGTGGTAAAAGCTTACAATCTAGGATTGCTCCCTCCTGATAATGCATGCTCTGGACTTCAGTTCTCTGAGTTTGTATATTATGGTTAGTCCATATGAATGAGGGACGATAATATTTGTCTTCTTCCTTGTGACATTTTATTCAACACACTGTCCTTCAGGTTCATTCACCTAGTTGCTTCATTCCTTCTGGCAGCCACTCAGTAAGTCCATTTATGTAAACACCACAGTTCCCCCTTCCATTCCTCAGTCAGTGTAACCTTAGGCCAACTCCATCCATAGCGAATCCCATAAACACCGGTGTGTTAATGCCCATCTGTGTCTCCACTCTCAGTTCCTCCAAGTATATACATCTAGCAACAGGGTAGCAAGATCATATGGCAACCCCACCCCTAGTCTTCTGTGAAACGACCACACTGCCCCCCAGCGGACATGTTCCTTACCAACGATGAATAGGTACATCTCTCCACATTTTCTCTAGCACTTGCTTCTCGCTCTCCTTTCTTTCTTTCTTTCTTTCTTTTTTTTTAATAATTTTTCTTAAAACTTTTAAAATTGTATAATAATGTTTTCAAAGTACTCTTCAACAACCATACGATCCTCTCATATTTTTTCCTTCTAGCAGCTCCAGAATAGAGGAGGCTAGTGAGCTTAAATATATTTTTATCATCGCAATCGACTTTTTTTCCTTTTTTTGTGAACAATAACATATATAAAAATAGCTATACATTTCAAAGCACAGGACCACAATTAGTTGTAGAACATATTTCAGAGTTTGACATGGGTTACAACTTCACAATTTTAGGTTTATACTTCTAGCTGCTCTAAAATACTGGAGATTAAAAGAGATACCAATTTAATGATTCAGCATTCATATTCATGTAAGTCCTACCTTCTATGTATAATTCCACCATCACCTTTGATTTTTCCATACCTCTCATTGGGGTTGTTTGGGCTATAGCAATTCTAAATTTTTGATATTGGAAGGGTCTGACACTAATATGGGGTAGGGACATGGAATTATCTGATGTTCTGGAGAGGCTGGGCTAGATTTCAGGACTTAACTGGCCCAGGGACCCATCTGGAGGTTGTAGGTTTCTGTGAAGTTACCCTAGTGCCTGGAACCCTTGTGGGTTCTTATAAATTGCCCTAGGTGTTCTTTAGGATTGGCTGGAATGGTCCTGGTTGGGAGTTGGCAGGTTATGATAGGTAGCAAGGTCTACCTGAAGCTTGCGTAAAAGCAACCTCCAGAGTAGCCTCTCTCTCTCTCTTCATTTTTAAACAGCTTTATTCGCACATCATACAATCCAATCTAAGTAAATAGCCATGCTTTTGCCATCAAAATCTACTTGAAGATATTTCTTTTTCTTCTGCAAAGAATTTATACTCCTCCCCCATATCCTCTGCGTGTTGACATTTAGTTTTGGCATAATGCCTTTGTTACATTCAGTGTAAGCATATTACAATGCAACTGTTGACTATAGATCCTTGCTTGCATTGACTGTATTTTTTCCTCATATACCGTCCCATTTTGAACACATTGCAATGTTGACATTCATTTGTTCTCCCCATACAAAAAAAGTTTTTATATTTGCACATTTAGTCACTATCATTGTCCACTCTAGCATTCCTAATTTATAATGTCTCAGTCTTTATCTACTATCTTTCTGGTACTATATGTGTTTCCAGCCCTTCTCCTTCACCCATACTCACATTCAACTTCATTCAGTGTACTTACATTATTGTGCTATTATTAGATAGCATTGTGCTATCCATTTCTGAATTTTTACAATCAATCCTGTTGCACATTCTGTATTCCTTCAAATGCCCAATCTCTACTCTCTTTCTATCTCTTAACAACCTTTGTTCCTAACTTTAACTCTCAAAGTTCACTCATTAACGTTAGTTCATATTTGTGAGGCCGTGCAGTATCTCTCCCTCTGTTTCTGGTTAATTTTACTCAGCATGTGCTCAAGGTTCATCTATGTTGTTACATGCTTCATGACTTTATTCTGTCTTACAGCTGGGTAACATTCCATCGTATGTATATACCACAGCTTGTTTAGTCACTCAATCGCTGATGGACATTTCCATCTTTGGCAATCATAAATAATGCTGCTATAAACACTGGTATGCAAATGTCCTTTTATGTCTGGGTAGAACCTTTTGATTAGGTTGTTTCCATAGAGAGGTGACCCTTTCAATTCAAGGTAGGTCTTAATCCTTTACTGGAGTTCTTTTACAGAGTCACACAGAGAGAGAGAGCTTAGACAGAAAAACCTGGGAAAAACAAGCACCCACAGAAGCCCAGAAACATTTTGGAAAGGAGGACCTACAGACGGTGCCAAGAGCCTTCCCATATGACAGAGGAACCCTGAATGCCATCGGTCTTTCTATGGTGAAATTATCCTCTTGTTGATGCCTTAATTTGGACATTTCCATGGCCACAGAATTATAACTTATAACCAAATAATCCCCATTGTTAAAAGCCAAACGATTTCTGTTATATTGCACTTTGGCAGCTTCAGCAAACAAAAACAACCCAATACATCAATGTACAAAGGATAATAAAGGATACAGATTTAGGATTTTTAAAACCATAAGTACAGTTAAATTAAGCCCTATATTTCTGATGCTTCATTTTAGTTATAACAACTCTACTTTTTCAAAATGTATCTACTTGTTAACAGTGACTGTTGAAACCAAACCACCATAGATATTTTATTCAATGGACATTTAAAAGGGGTGTGGGATTTTTTTCTTTGCTTTTTGTGTAATGAAAATGCTCTAAAATTGATTGTGGTGATGAATACACAACTATGTGATGATTCTGTGAGCCACTGATTCTGTATCTTGGATGGATTGTATAGTGTGTGACTATATCTTAATAAAACTTTTAAAAAGGTAGTTGTCTCAATCTGTCCAATCAAAAATTGAGTCAATTCAAATTTTTTATTTTTAATTACTTCTTACCCCAGACAAACTTTGCTGTAGATTTTGCAATAAACATCTGTCTTCTTCCTGTACCTATGAGATGAACCTTACAAGCATCCTAGACAGTAACTATTGTTACACATGGAATCTGGCTGCTCATTAAGATTTAGACTCCATTAAATCCCCACTAAAGTTGTGGAAAAGTTTTTCCAGGCCTTAATGAAACAAAAAGTAAAGATGAGGGTAAATGGGTGGTTCAGTGGCACAATGCTCGCCTTTCATGCGGGAGACTTGGGTTCGATTCCCAAGACCACGCATCCCCCCAAAAAAGTAAAGATGCTTTGGCCCCAGACAGACACATGGGTTAAATCCTTTGTTGCAGTCTCTGTTATTTTTTGGGGGAGTGAGGTGGGGCTCCAATTTCTAAAGAGTCTTGTTGGCTGTCAAGATAATAGCTGCCATTTATTGTGCTTAAGCACCTTCTACAAAACATTTTAATATTTAATCCTTCAACAATCTTCAAAATATTATTTCCAATTTACAGATGAGTAAATGGAAACTCAAATGAGCTGTTCCCAGGTTACACGGCTAAATAAGATACAAAGTCAGGCTCTGATTCCAAATCAGTCTGACTGTTCTAGTTTGAAAGCTGCTGGAATGTGATATAGCAGAAACAGAATGGCTTTTAAAAAGGGAAATTTATTAAGTTGCAAATTTACAGTTCTAAGGCTATGAAAAGGTCCAAATGTAGGCACCAACAAGGGATTACCTTCACTCAAGAAAGGCTGATGAAGTTCGGGTTTCTCTCTCAGCTGGGAGGGCACATAGTGACTTCAGTTAGCTTTTTCTCCTGGCTTCTTGTTTCATGAAGCTCCCACAGGGGTGTTTTCCTTCTTCATCACCAAAGGTCTTTGGGTGCATGGTCTCTGTTGGTTTTGGTGGCTCTCTTGGCTCTAAAGCTTTTTCCAAAAATGGTTCCATCTTAAAGGGAAGCAACCCCACCTTGAATGGGTGGAGACACATCTCCATGGAAACCAGCTAGTCAACAGTTACCACCTACAATTGAGTGGGTCACATCTCCATGGAAACAATCAGAAAGGTCCCACCCAGCAATACCAAATGAGGATTAAAGAACATGGCTTTTCTGGGGTACATAATAGCTTTAAACCAGCATAGACTTTACCCTAAAGCCTGTATTTTTAACTTGCCACCTCAAACAATGAGAATATACTTTTTTGGTTCAGGAACTCACATTCTCAGGTGTAGAACACTAAACAGTCCAGGTACTAAACTTGAGAATGAAACTGTGAAAGCCATTAACATCTATAGGGTTATTATCATTATTTTTTGGTATGCTGTCTGGTGGGGGTCACATTTCACTCTTTCCATGTGAGTATCGTTACGGCAGCGCTATCTGTTGATTCATATTTTTCCCTTTTGGACATGCACGGGCCAGGAACTGAATCCTTGTCTTCCGCATGTCAGGTCATAATTCTACTACTGAACTACCCTTGCACCCCCTTTAGGGTTATTTTTTGGTAGAGAAGCAGGTTACTGATTTTATGTTTGACCTCTCTCTACTAGAAAAGAAACAGAAGCATCAATAAAGCTGTATACTGCCGGCAAAGAAAAAGGTCCATACACAGAGGCCAGAAGTAAAAAACAAATGTCAAAGTGTGCAAAAGCCAGGAAGGGGATAGAAAGAGGAAAAGTAGGGGACAAAAATGCAAAAGTGCAAAGCTGCATAGTTATTATGAAACACATAATGTGTTTCTTTTTTCTGTGAGACATTTTAATGATGATAATGATGAGCTGGAAAATTTCAGAGTTTTTTTTTTAAACCATAAAAAACAGGATGTAACTTGACTAAATCAATCAGACAAGCACTGGCTTAACCATTGCTGTAAGAATATTTTGTGGCTGGTTGATAAGTCAGAAGTTTGGTTTATTAAGTTATCAGTCAGTTGATTGCAGCTGCCGCTGATTACATCTATGATCAACTAAGGGCGTGTCTCCTGCAAACAAGAATATCTAATCCAATGGCTTTGATTCAGTCAGTTGAAGACTTAAGAAAGAAGAGAATTTTCGCTGCATTTTCAGCCAGCAAGCCTCTCTTATGGAGTTCATCAAGATCCTTCATGGAACTTGCAAGCTTCATAGCCTGCCCTACAGATTTTGGATTCTTCTATTACCACGGTTGTGTGAGAGACCTTTAGAAATCTCACATTTACAGATATGTCCTGTTGGTTCTGTTTCTCTAGAGAACCTTGACTAATACACTGGATGATGTTTTCCTAATTTGTGATTTATAATTTCTTCCTAAATTTTCAACAATAAAGAAAGCTGTATTAGTCAGGATTCTCTAGGGAAACATGAGCCTACAGGCTGCAAACTGGGAACTCTGATGAAGGTTTTTGATGACTTCCTCAGGTGAAGGTGGCTGGCTGAAGTAGAGATGAAAATTCTCTCTTCTGACTGCTAAAATCATCACTTCTCCTTTTAAGGCCTTCAAGTGACTGGATGAGACTTCTTTCATTATTGAAGGCAATCTCATCAGTTGATTGTAGATGTAATCAGCCATAGAGGCAACCAACTTACAGATGATTTAAATCTATGAAATCAGACCAGTGCTTGCTTAATCAATTATCCTGGCAAAGATGACATAGACTTTAGTTTTTTTTTCTTAACTTTTTTTTATTGTATAGTATAACATATGTACAAAGAAAAGAAATAAAAAAGCAAGTTTTCAAAGTACTCTTCAACACGTGATTACAGGACAGACCCCAGAGTTTGTCATGGGCTACCATATGATCCTCTCATATTTTTCCTTCTAGGTGCTCCAGAATAGAGGAGGCTGGTGGGTTTATAATACTTTTTTTATCATCACAATCGACTTTTTTCCCTTCTTTTTTGTGAAAAATAACGTATATACAAAAAAGCTATACATTTCAAAGCATAGCACCACAATCAGTTGTAGAACATATTTCAGAGTTTGACATGGGTTGCAATTCCACAATTTTAGGCTTTTACTTCTAGCTGCTCTAAAATACTGGAGATTAAAAGAGATACCAATTTAATGATTCAGCATTCATATTCATTTGTTAAAGCCTATCTTACCTGCATAATTCCACCATCACCTTTGATCTTTCCATCCCTCTCTTTAGGGGTATTTGGATTATGGCAATTCTAAATTTTATCGGAAGGGTCTGTCACTAATGGACATGGAACTATCTGATGATCTGGAGAGGCTGGGCTAGGTTTCAGGACTTATCTGGACCAGGGACCCATCTGGAGGTTGTAGGTTTCTGGAAAGTTACTCTAGTGCATGGAACCCTTGTGGAAATTTATAAATTGTCCTAGGTGTTCTTTAGGATTGGCTGGAATAGTCCTGGTTGGGGGTTGGCAGGTTATGACAGGCAGCAAGGTATACCTGAAGCTTGCATAAAGACAACCTCCAGAGTAGCCTCTCAATTCTATCTGAACTCTCTCTGCCACTGATACTTTATTATTACAGTTCTTTTTCCCCTTTTGGTCAGGATGGAACTGTTAATCCCATGGTGCCAGGTCTGGATTCATCCCTGGGAGTCATCTTCCATGTTGCCAGGGAGACTTTCACCCCTGGATGTCATGTCCCGCGTAGTTGACTTTAGTTTTTTAATGACAAAAAACGAAAAAAAAAAAGACAGGAGAAAAAATTGTTGCTAGTGGTGGGGTAAAGAATATAGGAGAAGGAGATAAGAGTTCACTGCCTTTTGATCTGAATTCAAAGCATGGTAAAACACAGTATCTTACAAAATCTCTTTTAACTATCTATATACCTCCTCTTATGAGAATGTGACCTAGAAAAGATCTCTGGGTCCAAAGATACGTGTGTGTGTGTGTGTGCGTATACACACACATATATAAAAGCTTCTCTACTTCAAACTTTCTACTTATCAACTTTTATGATAACAAAGCTACTCACTGGATTAAGTGTTCATAATTCCGTCACCATATACAGATGATATTGTAGAACATTCATGCAGCATCCACTTTAGATATAAAAACTAACAAATGTGGCAATAGACTTTTGGTACCAAACCATTTTATACCGAGGAATATAAAATCTCAAGACAGATGCTTTTGTGAAGGGATTTGTACATTTCCTGGATGTGCAAATATCAGCATCACCATCTGGCATTTTTAAAAGACTCTGCTTTTCTTTTCCTTTGTTCTTTTCTTCTCCTCCTTCCCCATCTCTATTTCCCTCCCTCACTTTCCTCCTCCTCCTTCTTAAAAAAGGTTCCCTTGGGGTGGCAAGATGGCAGCATGATGAGGAGTGGAATCTGATCTGACCTCCAGGGTGTTTGCTGAATGGCCAGTAATTGTGTGGAGCAACTGTCTGCGGGACATCAGTGACTGGCTGTACACTGTGAATTGCTCAGGAACAGTGGAACAGGTGAGAACCTGCTAAGAACTGTGAGTTTCCCAAGCTGTGGTGGCTGGTAACCTCCACCATGGGCACAGTGGGCTAGTTTCCTGGGGGAATAAGAGGCTGTTCTTCACCTGCCAGAAGTAGCAGCCCTGATGGGCACTGTGAATAGCTGCCCCACTGGGTGCTGAAAATAGCCGCTCCTCATGTCCCTCAACCAACCTTCGCCATCTTGCTCAGCTAAACACTGCAGTTGGGAACAGGCGGGACTAAAGGGAAAACATGGCTCAAGAGTGCTATTTATTGAGAAGCCTCAAGAAGAACTGCATCCCTCCAAGAGATCTGGGCCTTGGTTTGGCAAATAATTAATACAAGCCAAGTAAAAAGGGGACCTTCAATATAAAGCCAAGCAAATACAAAACCAATGAGTCAAGGAAATCAACTTATGAAATAATCTCATCAAGAGAAAACATATGCCCCCTGAAAAACAACAGGAAATCACTAAGCATGTGAAGATTTAGGTAGATAGGGTCCAGTCAAATGATCAAATTAAAACACCAGAGGGGACACATAACTTGGAACAACTAATCAAGGATGTTCAGAATAACATAAAGGATATCAAGAAGACACTGGAGGAGCATAAAAAAATTTGAAAGAATTAATAGAAAAACAGTGGCTCTCATAGACATGAAAGATACTGCAAATCAAATTAAAAATATAGAGACACACAATAGCAGATATAAAGAGATGGAAAAAAGAATAAGCGAGCTAGAAGAAAGGATGATTGAACTTGAAAGCACAGAACAAATGGCAAGAAAGATGGAAAAAATGGAACAGGATTTCAGGGACATGATGGACAACCCAAAGAGCACAAATAAAAGAACTATCAGTGTCCTAGAAGGAGAAGAGTAAAGGGTTAGGAAAGTTAGTAAACGAGATATTGGGGGAAATTTTCCCAACTCTCATAAAAGACATAAATATGCAATGATTCACAATAAATTCCAAAGAGAATAAATCCAAATAGACATACTTCAAGACACATACTCATTAGACTGTCAAATGCTGAAGAGAAGCAGAAAGTCTTGAAAGCAGTAAAAGAAAAGCACTTCACTATATACAAGGGAAACAACATAAGACTGAGTTAGGACTATTCAACATGCACCAAGGAGGTGAGAAGGCAGTGTTAAGATGTATTTAAGATCCTGAATGAGAAAGATTTCAAGCCAAGAAGCCTTTATCTAGCCAGAAATCCTCCAAAATTGATGGAGAGATTAAAATATTTTCAGACAAACAAAGGTTGAGAAAATTTGCCAACAAGAGACCTACCTTATAAGAAATTATAAAGGGAGCCCTATTGACTGAAAAAATAAAAAAGACAGGAGAGAGAGGTCTGGAGGAGGGCACAGAATTGAAGAGTATTAATAAGGGTAACTTAAAGAATAAAAAGAGAGAGGGAAGAATATATACATCTGACAAAGCCAAAGAATAGGATGGTTAATTTAAGAAATGTTTTTCTTATCCCCACAAAGGATAGGCTAAGTCTACTTAAAATTAGGCCTAGGAGTCACCCTCAGAGAACCTCTGTTGTTGCTCAGATATGGCCTCTCTCTCTCAGTCAACATGACAAGCAAACACACTGCTCTCCCCCTTCTACATAGGACATGACTACCAGGGGTGTAAACCTCCATGGCAACGTGGGACAGAAATCTGAGAATGAGCATCAAGGGATTGAGAAAACCTTCTTGACCAAAAGGCGGAAGAGAGAAATGAGACAAAATAAAGTGTCAATGGCTGAGAAATTTCAAACAGACTTGAGAGATTATTCTTATGCATTATATAGATATCACCTTTTTAGTTAAGGTATATTGGAAAGGTTGGAGGGAAGTGCCTGAAAATGTGGAGCTGTGTTCCAGTGGCCATGTTTCTTGAAGATAACTATATAATGATATAGCTTTCACAATGTGACTGTGTGATTGTGAAAACCTTCTGTCTGATGCTCCTTTTATCTATGATATGGACAGATGAGTAACACATATGGATTAAAAATAAATAAATAACAGGGAGAACAAATGCTAAAATAAATTTAGTAGATTGAAATGCTAGCAATCAATGAAAGGGAATGGTAAGGGGTATAGAGAAAAAAATAGGGGAAACAAAGGCTAAAATATGTTGGGTAGATAGAAATACAAGCAGTCAATGAGAGGGTGGGGTAAGGGGTATGGTGTATATGAGCTTTTTCTTTTTTCTTTTAATTTCTTTTCCTGAATTGATGCAAATGTTCTAAGTAATGATCATGGTGATGAATATACAACTATGTGATGATACTGTGAGTTACTGATTATATACCAAGAATGGAATGATCCTATGGTAAGAATATTTGTGTTTATATGTTAGGTTAAAAAAAAAAAAGGAGCCAAGATGGTGGCTTAGCTAGGTGTGGAATTTAGTTCGTCCTCCAGAGCAGCTAGAACATAGCCAGTAACTGTACAGAACAACTGCTGGGGCCATGTCAATGACTGGACACACAGCGTACCTGGGTCTGCACTAGCTGGACCAGTTGCCAGCACCCCCAGAACCATGAGTTCTCCAAGCCGCAGTGGCTGGTGCCCCTCCCCCACAGGTTGCTTCTCAGAGGGGAAAGGAAAGGGACTTTACTAGCAACAGGGGCTGAGAGCAACAAAACTCCAATTGTGGAATTAATTAACAATTTCTGGCTACTAAAAATAGGCCCCCAGCTCAGCTGAACCTCCAGTAAAAGTGGAGGTTGCTGGGTTTTGCCCCAGTGCAGAGGGGGCAGGATAGGAAAAGTGCAAACTGCAGAGACTTCGTAGGAAACTTTTTTAATCTGCTGGGTCTCACCCTCAGGGAAACTGACACAGGTGACTATTTCCTCCTGAGAGGAGACCAGTGTGGTCTGGGAAAATCTAACTGGGGTCTATAATATCTAAATAGACCCTTCTAAGGGGTGAGGAAAAGGCACCATATAGGCATGGCAAGAAACAAAAGAACAAGTACTGAAAAATTCTGATCTATTAAACAAAAGCTAAGCTGGAGTTCTAGAATAAGCTGAACTGAATGTCAAAGAACAGATAGACAACAAAGTCATCCAGCAAGAAAATCATAAGAATAAAAAGTGAAAACAATCTCCAGAATAAACTAATTAAGGTAATTAAATGCCTAGACGCCAGCAAAAAATAACAAATCATACTAGGAAAATTGAAGAAATGGCCCAGGTCAAAGGAACAAACCAACAATTCAAATGAGATACAGGAGTTGAAACATTTCAGAATGTTTGAACAGACATGGAAAACCTCATCAAATATCAAGTCAATGAATTGAAGGGAGGATATAAAGAAGGCAAGGGATGAACAAAAAGAAGAAATCGAAAATCTGAAAAAACAAATCACAGAACTTATGGGAATGAAAGGCACAGTAGAACAGATGAAAAAAAACAATGGAAACCTACAATGTCAGATTTCAAGAGACAGAAGATGGGACTAGTGAAGTGGAGAATGGGACATCTGAAATCTGACAAGCAAAAGAAAATATAGGGAAAAGAATGGAAAAATATGAGCAGGGACTTGGAGAATTGAATGACAATATGAAGCACATGAATATACGTGTTTATGGGTGTCTCAGAAGGAGAAGAGAAGGGAAAAGGAAGAGAAAAGCTAATGGAGGAAATTACAATGGAAAATTTCCCAACATCCATGAAAGACTTTAAATTACAGATCCAAGAAGTGCAGCATATCCCAAACAGAATAGATTCAAACAGATGTACTCCAAGAAACTTACTAATCAGACTGTCAGATGTCGAAGAGGAAGAGAGAATCTTGAAAGCAGTAAGAGTAAAACAATCCATCAAGGGAAGCCCAATAAGACTATGATTAGATTTCTCAGCAGAAACCATGGAGGCAAGAAGACAGTGGGATGATATATTTAAGATACTAAAAGAGAAAAACAGCCAACCAAGAATTCTATATCCAGCAAAACTGTCCTTCAAAAAATGAGGGGGAAATTAAAACATTTGTAGACAAAAATTCACCGAGAGAATTTGTGACAAAGAGACTGGTTCTGCAAGAAATACTAAAGGGAGCACTACAGACAGATAAGAAAAGACAGAAGAGAGAGTGTGGAGAAGAATATAGAAATGAAGACTATCAGTAAAGGTAAAAAGAAGAAAAATTAGATATGACATATAAAATTCAAAAGGCAAAATGGTAGAAGAAAGTACTGCCCATACAGTAATAACACTAAATGTTAATGGATTAAACTCCCCAATCAAAAGACATAGACTGGTTGCATGGATGAAAAAACAGGACCCGTCTATATGCTGTCTACAGGAAACGCATCTTAGACCCAAGGATAAATATAGGTTGAAAGTAAAAGGTTGGGAAAAGATATTCCATGCAAATACAAATCAGAAAAGAGCAGGAGTAGCTATACTAATAGCGAACAAATTAGACTTCAAACATAAAACAGTTAAAAGAGACAAAGAAGGACACTATGTATTAATAAAAGGAACAATTCAACAAAAAGACATAAAAATAAATTTTTATGCACCAAGCCAGAATGCTCCAAAATACTTGAGGCAAACACTGAAAACACTGAAAAGAGAAACTTCAATAACCTACTCTTATCAATGGGCAGAACATCTAGAGAGAGGATCAATAAAGAAACAGAGACTATGAATAATACAACAAATGAGCTAGACTTAACAGACATATATAGAACATTACACCCCACAACAGCAGGATACACCTTTATCTCAAGTGCTCATGGATCATTTTCAAGGATAGACCATATGCTGAGTCACAAAGCAAGTCTCAATAAATGTAAAAAGAATGAAATCATACAAAACACTTTCCCAAATCATAAAGGAATGAAGCTGGAAATCAATAATAGGCAAAGTGCCAGAAAATTCACAAATATATGGAGGTTCAACAACACACTCTTAAACAACCAGGGGGTCAATGAAGAAATTACAAGAGAAATCAGTAAATATATCAAGGCAAATGAAAATGAAAACACAACATATCAAAATTTATGGGATGTAGCAAAGACAGTGCTAAGAGAGAAATTTATTGCCTTGAATGCCTATATCAAAAAAGAAGAAAGAGCAAAAATCGAGGAATTAACTTTCCACTTGGAAGAACTAGAGAAAGAACAGCAAATTAACCCCAAAGCAAGCAAAAGGAAAGAAATAATGAAGATTAGAGCAGAAATAAATGAAATTGAGAACATGAAAACAATTGAGAAAATCAACAAAACCATGAAGCTGTTTCTATGAGAAAATCAATAAGATTGACGGCCCCTATGCTGGTTTGAAAGAACATATGGACCCTAGAAAAACCATGTTTTAATGAAAATCCCATTTTGTAAAGGCAGAATAATCCCTATTCAATACTGTATGCTTGAAACTGTAATCAGATCATCTCCCTGGAGATGTGATTTAATCAAGATGTGAGATTGGATTAGGTGATGACAGGTCTCCACCCATCTGGGTGGATCTTGATGAGTTTCTGGAGTCCAATAAAAGAGGAAACATTTTGGAGTATGAAGGAGATTCTGAGAGAGCAGAGAATGACATAGCCACCAGAAGCAGAGAGTCCACAAGCCAGTGGCCTTTGGAGATGAAGAAGGAAAATGCCTCCCAAGGAGTTTCATGGAACAGGAAGCCAGGAGAAGATGACACTGTGCTCGCCATGTGCCCTTCCAGATGAGAGAGGAACTCTGATTGTGTTCACCATGTGCCTTTCTAGATGAGAGAGAAACATTGACTGTGTTTACCATGTGCCCTTCCACTTGAGAGCGAAACCCTGAACTTCATCGGCCTTCTTGAACCAAGGTATCTTTACCTGGATGCCTTAGATTGGACATTTCTATAGACTTGTTTTTTTATTTTTTAATTTTTAAATGAAACTTTATTTCATTTATATTCACACACCATATATGCATCTGAGGTACACAATCAATGGCTCACAGTTTTACCACATAGTTGTGCATTCATCACCACAATTAATTTAAGAATATTTTCCTTACTCCAAAAAAAATGCAAAATACAAAAAGTTAGAAACAAAAAGAAATGCCAAAACATTTATATCCCCTATTTCCCTGTATTATTGACCACTAGTATTCAGTTGGTATATTTGTTACTGTTGCTGAAAGAATATTAAGATATCACCATTAACTTCAGTTCATTGTTTGCAGTAGGTTCATTTTCCCCATATACCACTCCATTACTAACTTCTTGTAATAGTGTCTTATATTTGTTCTATTCTTTTTTTTTTAACATTTGTTCCCTCTATTATTTATTTTTATTCCATATGTTCTACTCATCTGTTGACAAGGTAGATAAAAGGAGCATCAGACACAAGGTTTTCACAATCACACAGTCACACTGTGAAAGATATATCATTATACAATCATCATCAAGAAACATGGCTACTGGAACACAGCTCTACATTTTCAGGCAGTTCCCTCCAGCCTCTCCATTACATCTTGAATAACAAGGTGATATCTACTTAATGCATAACAATAACCTCCAGGATAATCTCTCAACTCTGGAATCTCTCAACTCTGGAATCTCTCAGCCATTGACACTTTGTCTCATTTCACTCTTCCCCCTTTTGGTCGAGAAGGTTTTCTCAATCCCTTGAGGCTGAGTCTCAGCTCATTCTATGATTTCTGTCCCACGTTGCCAGGAAGGTCCACACCCCTGGGAGTCATGTCCCACATAGACAGGGGGAGGGTGGTGAGTTTGCTTGTGTTGGCTGGAGAGAGAGGCCACATCTGAGCAACAAAAGAGGCTCTCTTGGGGGAGACTATAGACTTGTTTTTATTGGGACATTTTCTCACCCTTAGTACTGTAAACCAGCAACTTATTAAACTCCCCTTTTTAAAAGCTATTCTATTTCTGGTATATTGCATTCTGGCAGCAAGCAAACCAGAACAGACCCTTAGTGAGGCTGACAAAAAGAAGAAGAGAGAGGATGCAAATAAATAAAATCAGAAATGGAAGAGGAGACATAACCACTGACCACATAGAAATAAAGGAAATAATGAGAGGATACTATGAACAATTTTATGGTAATAAACTAGAGAGTGTAGATGAAATGGACAACTTCCTAGAAAGGCATGAACAACCAACATTGACTCAAGAAGAAATAGACGACCTTAACAAACCAATCACAAGGAAAGAAATTGAATTGGTCATTAAGAAGCTCACCCCCCCATAAAAAAACCAGGACCAGATGGCCTCACATGTGAATACTATCAAACATTCAAGAAAGAATTAGTACCAATCCTGCTCAAACTCTTCAAAAAAACTGAAGAGGAGGGAAAGCTACCTAACTCATTCTACAAAGCCAACATCACCCTCATATGAAATTCAGACAAAGATATTATGAGAAAAGAAAACTACAGACCAATCTCTCTAATGAATATAGATGCAAAAATCCTCAACAAAATTCTTGCAAATCGAATCCAGCAGCACATTAAAAGAATTATATACCATGACCATATCCAGGTATGCAAGGATAGTTCAACATAAGAAAATCTATTAATGTAATACACCATTTCAACAAATCAAAGCAAAAAAACCATATGATCATCTCAATTGATGCAGAAAAGGCATTTGACAAAATTCAACATCCTTTCTTGTTGAAAACACTTCAAAGGATAGGAATAGAAGGGAACTTCCTCAACATGATAAAGGGAATATATGAAAAACCCACAGCTAACATCATCCTCAATGGGGAAAAACTGAAAACTTTCCCCCTAAGATCAGGAACAAGACAAGGATGTCCACTATCACTACTGTTATTCAATATTGTGTTGGAAGTTCTAGCCAGAGCAATTAGACAAGAAAAAGAAATACAAGGCATCAAAATTGGAAAGAAGATATAAAAGTCTCACTATTTGCAGATGATATGATACTATATGTGGAAAACCCTGAAAAATCCACAGCAAAACTAGTAGAGCTAATAAATGAGTACAGCAAAGTGACAGATTATAAGATCAACACTCAAAAATTTGTAGTGTTTCTATACACTAGTAATGAGCAATCTGAGGGGGAAATCAAGAACAAAATTCCATTTACAATTGCAACCAAAAGAAAATATTTAGGAATAAATTTAACTAAAGAGACAAAAGACCTATACAAAGAAAACTACAAGAAATTCTCAAAAGAAACTACAGAAGACCCAAATAAATGGAAGGGCATACCGTGTTCATGGATTGGAAGACTAAATATAGTTAACATGTCAATTCTACCTAAATTGATTTACAATACCAATTAAAATCCCCAAAACTTCCTTTTCAGAAATAGAAAAAATAACCAAATTTATCTGGAGAGGCAGGGTGCCCCGAATAGCTAAATATATCCTCAGAAAGAAAATGAAGTTGGAGGCCTCATGCTACCTGACTTTTTCAGGCATATTATAAAGCTACAGTAGTCAAAACAGCATGGTACCGGCATCAAGATAGATATACTGACCAATGGAATCGAATAGAGTGTTCAGATATAGACCCTCTCATATATGGACAATTGATCTTTGACAAGGCAGTCAAGCCAACTCACCAGACAGAACAGTCTCTTCAATAAATCGTGCCTAGAGAACTGGATATCCACATGCAAAAGAATGAAAGAGGATCCATATCTCACACCCTATACAAAAATTAACTCAAAATGGATCAAAGACCTATACGTTAGATCTAAGATCATAAAACTTTTAGAAGAAAATGCAGGGAAATATCTTATCAATGTTATAACAGGAGGCGTTTTCCTAGACCTTACACCCAAAGCACGAGCACTGAAGAAAGTAATAAATGAACGGGAACTCCTCAAAATTAAACACTTTGTGCATCAAAGATCGTCAAGAAAGTAAAAAGACAGCCTATACCACAGGAGACAATATTTTGAAATGATATATCAGATAAAGTTCTAGTATCCAGAATATATAAAGAAATTGTTCATCTCAACAACAAAAAGACAAACAATCCAATTACAAAATGGGCAAAAGACATGAACAGACACCTCTCAGAAGAGGAAATACAAATGGCCAAAAGGCATATGAAAAGATGCTCAACTTCCCTGGCTACTAGGGAAATGCAAACCAAAACCACAAGGAGATATCATCTCACACCCACCTGAATGGCCATTATCAATGAAACAGAAAATGACAAGTGATAGAGAGGATGTGGAGAAAGGCACACTTATCCACTGTTGGTAGGAATGTCAAATGGTACAACCACTGTGGAAGGCAGTGTTGCAGTTCCTCAGGAAGCTAAGTATAGAACTGCCATATGATCCAGCAATACCATTGCTAGGTATCTACTCAGAGGACATCAGGACAAGAATACAAACGGACATTTGAACACCAATGTTTACAGCAGCATTATTTGCAACTATAAAGAGATGGAAACAGCCAAAATGTCCATCAACAGACGAGTGGCTGAGTAAGCTGTGGTATATACATACGATGGAATATTATGCAGCTGTAAGACAGAATAAAGTCATGAAGCATGTAACAACATGGATGGACCTTAAGGACATTATGCTCAGATTAGCCAGAAACAAAAGGACAAATACTGTATGGTCTCACTGATATGAACTGACATTAGCAAATGAACTTGGAGAATTTCAGTTGGTAACAGAGACCAATAGGAGATAGAAATAGGGTAGATATTGGGTAATTGGAGCTGAAGGGATATGGATTGTGCAACAGAACTGATAGTAAAAATTCAGAAAAGCATAGCACAATACTACCTAACTCTAATACAATAATGTTAGAAGACCGAATGAAGCTAAATGTGAGAACGAAGAGGGACGAGTCCTGGGGGCACAAATGAAATCAGAAGGAAAGATAGATAATAAACACCGAGATAGTATAATCTAGGAATGCCTAGAGTGTATAATGATAGTGACTAAATGTGCAAATTTAAAAATGTTTCTGCATGGGGAAGAACAAAGGAATGTCAATAATGTAGGGTGTTGAAAATAGATGGTAATTAATATTTAAAAATTTTAACTTATGTGTGAAACAAAAGCAAAAAATGTTTATTTGGTACAAAATTTATATTTTGACTAGTGCATTTCCTAATATAACTTATGTGGACAGCTTAATCGAACACCATAGTACTTGGAACATTGTGTAGGGCATATTTTGTAGGTTTGTCCAGAGTGCTGACCAGATAAATCACAGAGCAATTTGAACAGTGAATAGGGAAGTATTTGCAGAGTCCCCTAGGGGAAATGGTGAGAAAGGGGGAAAATTCAACTTTCCCAAGTGGAGAATTCTTGATATTCTCCCAGGTAGTGGGGACAGCCAAAGCAATAGGCCAAGCCTCCAATCTTTGTGTTTGTTCATATGAAACTTAATTCCACAAAGGATAGGCTAAGCCTACTTAAAATTAGGCCTAAGAGTCACCCCCAAGAGAACCTCTTCTGTTGTTCAGATGTGGCCTCTCTCTCTCGGCCGACACAGCAAGCAAACTCACTGCCCTCCCCCCACTCTCTACGTGGGATATGCCTCCCAGGGGTGTGGACCTTTCAGGCAACGTGGGACAGAAATCCTAGAATCAGCTAGAATTCAGCATCAAGGGATTCAGAAAATCTTCTTGACCAAAAAGGGAAAGCGTGAAATGAGACAAAATAAAGTGTCAATGGCTGAGAGATTCCATACAGAGTTGAGAGGCTATCCTGGAGGTTATTCTGAGGCATTAAATAGATATCACCTATTTAGTTAAGGTGTAGTGGAGAGGCTGGAAGGAACTGCCTGAAAATGTGCTTCTTGAAGATAATTGTATGATGATATGGCTGTCGCAGTGTTTCTGATGCTCCTTTTTTCTACCTTATCGAAGAACATGTAAAACATATGGATTAAAAATAAATAATACAGGGAACAAATGTTAAAGTAAATTTAGTAGATTGAAATGCTGGTGATCGGTGAAGGGGAGGGGTAAGGGGTATGGTATGTATGAATTTTTTTTTGTTTTTTTTTATTGCTTTCTTCAGAATTGATGCAGATGTTCTAAGAAATGATCAGGATGAATATACAACTATGTGATGATAGTGAGTTATTGATTATATAACAAGAACGGAATGATCATATGATAAGAATGTTTGTGTTTATATGTGGTTATGTATTATAAATAAAAAAGAAATAAATTTAAAAAAACAAAAAAATTTTAAAAAATTAAAAAAAGAAACATTTTTACCATAATAACTTTGAATGTTAACGGACTAAAGTTACCAATTAAAAGATACCAAATGGGTTTTTCCCATTTGAAAGGAGGCAAGAGACCCACAAAGGGAGTATTGGCTAATTACATGCTGCCCTGGGAAGGATGAGGAAGGGGCAAGGAAAGGTGCCAGAAGCTTCTCCTATGGCTCTTTAAAGCTGTGTTTTCTTGATTCAGAGCTTGCCTAGCAAATGCAGCTCTTTAACTATTTTCCATAGCTTTGAGGAAGGGTATTTTCCTTAAGACTCCCCTGCTGGCAAGATGGTGGCAGAGTGAGGTGTGGAATTTAGTTTGTCTTCCAGAGCTACTAGCAAATAGCCAGGAATTATACAGAACAACTGCTGGGGGGACATCAATGACCTGACATACATCATACGCCAGTCTGGAACAGATAGAATGGCTGAGATCCCATACAGAACTGTTAAGTCTCCCAAGTCACAGATTCTGGCTGGTTCCCTGAGGGGAAAGGAAATAGATTTCTAGCAGCAAAGAAGTTAGCTCAACCAAGCTCCAATTGTGGAATTAACTAACAAATTCTGATTACTGAAAATAGGCCCTGAGTTCAGATAAAGCTGGAGTAAGCACTAAAGGAACCGGGAATATTTGCTCCAGGAGAGAGGAGCAGGGCTGATAGGAAAAAATAAAAATAAAAAACCAGAGGCTTTTTAAATTGGTCAGCACAAAATACTGGAAAAGGGCTGGGCCCCAAGAAAAGGGGCATATAGAGCCTGGGGACACATAGAGTCACATACCAATACCAGCTCTTGAATGGCAAACGTGGGGAGCAAGGTCCTGATCTGAAAAGGTTTTCCTTCTTTTTTTTTTTTTTCTTCCATTTTAACTTCTTAACAGGTCATCAGATAGAACTGCAAGCACTCTCAGGCTCCAGCATTGCCTCAGACAAGCATGGAATTAAGGCATGTCTGATAGACAAAGTAAACAGGTGAAAGGGGCAATTCCCTAAAGGGTGTATCTTCCCTAAGAAAATGGGGGCAGGGCCCAGCTCAAGTAGAAGCCCTCCTTGAGGGAATTCAGGCCCCAGGGACTAAAAAACAGAAGCAATCAAGCCTGCCTACAATGTCAGCCCGGGTCTCAACCATGCCCCTGTCAGGGAGAGGCTGCTGAAACTAAAGGCATTGCATCACTTTATGCTGGTGGGAAGTTGCAGACTGACAAGTGCCACATGCTGGGCAGGATAAGAAAAGCACGGAGATTAGAGGTTTCATAGGAAAGTCTGACAACCTGCCAGGTCTTACCCTCAATGAAACTTGATACTGGCAACTCTCTCCTCCAGAGGTGTTGGCCTGTAAGATCTGGGAAAATCTGACTGGGGTAGATAATATCTGAGTTGACTGTCCTCAAAAAAACAGTCTCCACATAGACAGGGCAAGAAACAGAAAAACAAGAACTAAAAAATTCAGATCAGTTAAACAAACTATGCTAGAGGTACAGAATAAGTTGAACAGACAGCCAAAGAGCAGATAGAGAACAAAGCCAACCAACAAGAAAACCCTACATAAAAGAGTTAAGACAACCTCCAGAATAAACTAATTAAGGAAATCAAATGCCTAGATACCAGCAAAAAATAATAAGTCATACTAGGAAAATCGGAGATATGGCTCAGTGAAAGGAAAAAACCAATATTCAAAGGAGATACAGGAATTGAAACAACTAATTCAGGATGTTCAAAAAGACAGGCAAAATCTATCAAAAATCAGATCAATGAGTTGAGGGAGGAGACAAAGAAGACATTGGAAAATGCAAACCTCCCCTTAACTCTTGCCCCTCCCTCAATTATTTACCCCTGATGTTCCTGTAGTACTGTTGATGTTTTCCTGTTAAACACAGCCCCATAGCATGCAATAGCAGTTTTCTCCCTGTACCCAAAATTTTATACTCTTTGTATAAGATTCACACCACTGATGCAGTTCATGTAAGAACTTTTTTATATTTGTAGTGTTAATAGACATGTGTCCATACAACCCCTTTCAATCATGTTCACCTTCAGTATGGTAATATTAACTTATAGACCCACTAGTGAACTGCCTTCACTTCTATCTATTCCCATACATTTAAGTTCAACTTCACTGGGGGGGGGGTGAAAATCTCCCTGGCAACGTGGGATTTGACTCTGAGGGATGAGCTTGGCGCTGGCACTATGGGATCAACAATGCCATCTTGACCAAAAGGGGGAAAAGAAGTGTAACAAATAAGTCCACTGGGAACAAAAAGGATATAATCTCAATGGGATTTGAGCAAAAAATTACATGTCTGGGGTTGAGACAGAATCATACTTGTTCACGTCTTTACTGCTTTATGTCCTAGTAGGAAGAACTAGTATAAGAACATAGTAAAGGGCTAGTCTACATGAGATGCTTTATTTTCAGTCTTTTTCAGCCAGAGGTCAAGAGATGTAGCCAACTGCTGAAGTCTCTTTTTCTTTCTGCCATTCTCTACTTGGCATTTTCAGGATTGTTAGCAGAGCAGAACTGAACCACATTGTGGCTTTTAGTGCCAAGGAAAGAAAAATAATAATGTAGAGAGAGGAAGTGAGTAACAGTTGGGGCCAGAGGGTGGATGCTCTCCTGTCCTGATTGACTTTGGCAAGTAATGCTTCTCACTATTATGCACAGTTTTAGATTTCTTTCCTCTCCTAAACTTGTGATGATCATTATGCTGAAATTTTGGTTGTCCCCAAAGGTAGGCCTGGTTTTGACTAAAGCAGTCAGGTTTTATCTTAAGCAGCCCCAATGAATTACTGTTGCTAGCCAAGAAGAACACTCTAGGCCAGTAGTTCTCAAATAGGTGGTTAGGGAACAGTTGTGATGGCAGCAAATCATAATTTCTTAGGGTGCTTTTTCACAATAAATATGGCCAAGCTCCATCCTGAACCTTCTGGTTCAGAACTGAGTAGTATGGAATAGCTAACATATTTTAAATAAGCTCAACAAGTGTCTCTGATATCACTAACCTGTTCTGACCAATCCCCACTCCCACTCCCACCCCACTTCCACCCCCACCCCGTCTCAGTAACTGAGAACCACTGGTTTAAGTAAAAGGATAAAACTTTGGGTCTTCCCCAAGTTGATCTGTAGATTCAATGTAATCCCTATAAAAATCTCAGCAGGTTTTTTTTCCCCTAGAAACTCACAAGCTGATCCTAAAATTTATATGGAAATGCAAAGAGCCTAGAATAGCCAAGACCATCTTCAAGAAGTAGTAAAACTAAGCTGTAGAACTTAAACAACTAGACAACAAGACTTATAAAGCTGAAGTTATTTAAGACAATTTCATATTGACATAAGGATAGACAAATGGATGAATGAAGCATAAGAGAGAGCCCAGAAATAGACCCACGCATACTTTGTTTGACTTATGACCAATGTGACACTGCAGTGCAGTGGGGAAAAGATGGTCTTTCCAATAAGTTGCTGGGTCAGTTAGATATCTGTATGATTTGACTCCCAACTTATACCCTAAACAACAGTCAGTTCCAGATAGGATGTAGATCTAAATAAGAAAAGTAAAACAACAAGGTTCTCAGAAGACAATTTAGGAGAATATCTTTATTATTTGAGATAGGCAATGCTTTTTTATACAGGACACAAAAAGCATTCACTAGGAAAGAAAAAATAATTTTAAATATTAAGAACTTCCATTTATGAAAAGATACCATTAAGAGAATGCAGAGTCAAGACACAGGAATAGAAGATATTTATAATACAATATCTGGCAAAGGATTCATTACCGAATATACAAAGAACCCTTACAAACCAGAATGAAAATGACAGGCAACCCAATCCAAAAACAGGAAAAAATTTGAACAATCACTTCATAAAAGAAGATTTATTTCATCCACATTCGATATTGCTGGGTGGGATCTTTTTGACTGTTTCCATGGAGATGTGTCTCCTCCATCCATTCAAGGTGGGGTTGCTTACTGGAGCCCTGTAAGAGGGAACCATTTTGGAAAAAGCATTACAGCCAACAGAGCCTACACAGCCAGAGACCTTTAGAGATGAGGAACAAAAACGCCCCTGGAGGAGTTTCATGAAACAAGAAGCCCAGAGAGAAAGCTAGCAGACAACCCCATGTACCTTCCCAGCTGACAGAGCTTCTTTGGAGCTGGGAAGAAGCTTCACTGACCCTTTCTTTGGAATTAAGATATCTTTCTCAAGATACCTTAGTTTGGACATTTTCATGGCCTTAGAACTGTACACTTCCAACGTAATAAATTCCCCTTTTTAAAAGCCATTTCATTTCTGGTATATTGCATTTCCGCAGCTTCTACAAACTAAAACAACAAATAAGGTCAAGTGTTGGCAAGGATGTAGAGCAACCAAAACTTGAATACAGTGGGAGTGTAAATTGCAGTGGAAGTGTAAATTGGCTCAGACACTTTGTAAAATTAGCAATATCTATTAAAGCTGATCATATGCATACCTTATACCCAGGAATTCCATATCTAAGTATATATACAATAGGAATGTATACATACATTCCCCCAAAAGACAAGTATAAAAATTTTCACAGCAGCACTATTCATAACAGTTCCAAATGCCCACCAATAACTGAATAAATAAGTAGAGGTGGTGGACTGAGAAGTCTGAGTCTGGAGCATACACTTCCCTACCCCTGTTCCTTCTGCAGATCCTTCCTTCCTGATGCCTTTCCTATTGACTGTACTGAGAAGTCTACTTCACTCAGCCTGGCATTGAGAAATCTCAGCTCCATCTCAGGGATTCAGCCAGAGGGACAGGAAAGGGTGCATCCTCCAGCAGGTACTCAAACCCTCCATTTCCACCCCATGATGACTCAGACTGTACCGAAAATGTCTTCTGGTTCAGTTCCCTGGAACCTGGTGCTGCTTCGACACTGAGGATTGAGCTCTGTCCCTGCAAGACCCACTTGGGAGGGACCCTCAGCTCTGGGATATCTCGGCCATTTGCATGCTTATCTGGTTGTGAATGAAAAACCAGAGGAAGATAGCTGTCAGCTGAGCTACTGACAATAAAGCCACTGGAGGAGTATACTGGGTAAAATTTATGGCCCTGTGAAAATTTTTGAAGAATTGGAGAGACAAGAATGGATTAAAAGGCTTCTTGTACTCTTGAACATACAGAGGGAATGAAGATAAAGGAGAAACAATGAGCAAGTGTACTTGAAGTTCCCAAGGAAAACTGAGATGGCAAGATCTCATGTTCCTGGAATGGTCAGGGTAGGACTGTCATTCAGTACAGCACTCTCAGGAGTCTGTGATGTGTGCTGTTGAACTGTCTGTGCTTGTATTTTATGATTAACACCTGAGTTATAGAGAGTTGAATGAAGCAACATATACTGATTCCATTTTATCCATGATACCTGTTTAGTACTTCAAACTGCTGTACTATGCTGCAAATTTGTCTGCAATTCCAACACATAATATACATATGCACTGTGAACAGATAGGAAGTACTTTACACAGAGCTCACTGGGTCTTTCAGAACTTGTAACAGGTTGTGAAATGATATCAGATGAAAAGAAACTGAGGTAGGTCATCTGGGGGAATAATTTAATGATAGTTATGATATAAAAGGGATAAATCATATATACTTTTTGCCTTCTGATGAGTCCGTAAGTTTACTTGAAATTGGTGGAAAAGGGTGATAGTTATGAATGCTTAAGTGCAAATTGTATATCATCATCTGGAAGTGATAATTACCAGTTTATTAGGAATTTCCAGGTTATATCACACCACATGTCCTGGGCTATTCTTTTATATGGAGTTAAAGTAATCAATGTGTATGTGTACATGTCTGCATTGTGAAATTCAGATAATCATTCAATACTAAGAATGATCTGAGTTGAAATGCAGACTCAGTTTGAACTTTCTGTAAACAGTGACTACTTCCTCAGTGCTACCCTCTCAAGCATCCTACTCTGGACATTGGTAGAGATGGCCCCCTCTGAACCTGAATGTCTGTATGTCTTTATGAGTTAGCGAACTTGAAAGCTGTAATTAAAGACATCACTCAGGAAGAGTGGTCCCTCCTAGACACATCCCAGAGAAAGCTGTTCAGAGACATGAACAGTCTTCTGGGCTCAGTGGGTCCCTCTGCAGAGAACTGTGGACAGAACCTGAGCTGTGGATTCAGAAAGACAGTGGCCCAATCTTCCCTTCACTCATGAACTGGGTTATCTTGAACAAGGAAGAAACTGATGATGGACAGAGGACAGCAATTTAAGAGGATGATTCCACCATGAAAAGTCACTAACTATACCCTTCACTGACCAAAAGAGGAGTCTCTACAAATTTTAAGATTTCACAATAAAATATTCATATATTCTGAAAAAAAATAAGTAGTAGTGTAATTCCATAATGGAATACTATAAAATAATGAGAATAAAGTACAACTACAGGCAATAACACGCATGAATCTCACTGACAATATTGAGCAAAAGAAGCTACACATAAACAATAAATATGTAATGCTTCTATTTACATAAAGTTAAGAAGAATGGGTAACACTAACGTACAATGATAGCAGTCAGAACTGGTTACTGCGGGGGTGGGGGATGAATTAGGCATTAGAAGAGCGGCATGAAGGGGGTTTCTGCTAATACTGTTTCTTTATCTAGGCCTTGGTACCATAGATATGTGTACTTTGTGAAAATTCAATGACCTGTAAACTTATGATTTGTGCATAAATTAATATTTATATAATTGTCCAATAAGACCCATCAAAAAATCACATTAAGACAAACAAACAAAAATAACTTTGGGTTATTGTGACTTTTGTAGATTAAGTAGCAGGGAGGATAAGAAAGTAGGTATAGCCCAAATTTCCTGAGACACCAAGTAAAATGCCAAGCTAATTCTATACATTAGGCAGTCTGCCCAACCTCTACGGCAGCAGACCAGTCTAGTTATCTAACGCAAGAACCCTTGAGAGGGAGAGGGGGTCCACTTTCTTCATCTGTTTCTTCTCCATACTGACACAAGGAGAATTTTTATACAGAATCAGAAAAGTATAAGGAGTGACCTAAAGGCTGAAAAACAGAGGGGAACTTGGTAAATGAAAAGATGCATAGTATTTCAAGCGTATTGAATGACAGGGGAAAATTTTCAAAAGATGCTAATAATCAGATCAGATAAAGAGAAGGCAGGTTAGAGTGTTCATTGAGGTAGTTCAAGGTCAAAAGTTTCATTTGATTATCAGTTCAGTGGGAGTAGAAAATTGGATAGCAGCCTTTTAGGTTTTTTTAAAAGACACCCTAAAAAGTAAATAGAGTACAATTTGGTAGGTGTGCTTGTATGTGGGGATACTCAATTTCTCACCATAGTCTTTTTGTCATATAGCTTGTTGCTATGGAGAAGGATATGAAGACCATCAAATGATCCGGCAGAAGTAAGCACAGGGATAGTGGATTAAACAACAATTATTTGAGCAATTAGTGAGTACCAAGACCTATAAATGACATATTGTCCTTGTTTTTCCTAACCCCTACATCTCCGAAAGTATGTGGGCTTGTTTGGCCACTATAATTTAATTCAAATACAGAGAAGCCTGAAGGGGCCTAACAAAGCCTAAGCCTGGCAGACAAAACACAAGGCCATTTTAGAACATTGCCTCATGCCAGGAAGAATCAGCTACCTACCCACCCCATCATGGGCAAATTACCTCCAGCTTCCCAAATTATAAAGTTGATGCGCTGCAATTTCTTTGTTCTGTAAAGCCTGAGGGAGATGGGATAATGAGGTATTAGAAGGGGTGGAAAACAGTCTCTACTTTCACAGAATAGTCAGAGACAGAAACACACACTGATGTGGCAATGGCTGCAGTAAGAGCAGTAACAGCGACCTAGGAGCAAAGTTCTATCTGAATTGGTCTGAAACTGCTGTGGGATAGATGGCTAGTTGCCAAGTTTGCTAATAGCTTCTGCCCATTGTTGTTATAGAAACTTTATCAACCAAGGCAGGGCCAGGACCTTTTTTTAGCAGTGTAAGCACTGAGACAACAGGGTTCAACATTTTCCAGGAGATCTTGCCACAACCAATGAATTACAAAGAAAGCTCCCTTTTCTGTCCCACACAGAATCTTAAACATCAGAGCAGGAAAAGATCATTGTGATCAAGTAGTCTAACATCCTTATTTTACAAATGAGGAAATTAAGAACCAGACCAGTTAAATGACCTTATCAACAGGGAAAGAAAAGACTAAGGCTCTCGAATGGGGCTGTTTCCCTCAGAATCATATTTCCTAAAGTTAAATTTAATCTTAGCTAGCAATTAGCTCCATTTTGTCCCGGAATTATATTAATTGCCTGTTACCCACCTGAGTTCCTACATAAATATCAGGAACTAAATTGTTAAAGGATGACATTAGTATTAAAATGAGTCAGTCTCTGAGCCCATCTGAGAGGGTTTTGTTACTGAAATATCAAAAGGATTTTGTTTTGAAACAACCTTATCTACCCGCAAAGCTACATCCTGTCCCCCTGTACTGTCTGACCGGGGGAGGGAAGAGGGGTAAGAGTGTACAAAAGGAGGACAATGCTCTCCCGTGGAGATGCTTATTTTGCAATTTGCAAAATGAAAAAAAAAACAAACAAAAAACAAACCTGTGACTGAAAATTTTCCTTAGGGCTTCAGAATTTAAATAACAGTGCACAGATATAATATACAAGGGTATATGAACACGTCAGTACTACCCCCTGGTAGTACACTGCTAAGTAGAAAGAATATATTGGCTTTTTTTTTTTTTTTGGTGGGGGAAAGGTGAGAGAAAGCAGGTATTTATTTCCCTAATGTTTCCTTTGTGTGGCTGCTATTGCCATGTGGTGGTCTGTTGCTATGAAGACGTGTGCCAGACAATGGTGGCTAGGCTCTTTATGACTGTGCTGTTGGTGGAGCCATCTCGATGAGAGTGAGGCTAGTATGCAATTGGCTAAGCTGTGGAGAAAGCTTGGTCATTGTGTACCATCTCTCTAGGTAAACAATGCTTGGAACAAGACTGATGGGGATGTGATATTAATTATAACTAAGGACAAAGAAAACTAAATAGCTAAGTATCTCTGTACTTTTCTAGATAAATATCTAAAATTAGATATTTCACAGTTCACATACATACTTTCCTTCATCAGAATCACATAGAATAAACCAAGGATAACCACTAAGGTTATCATTTCCAGGAATGAAGATTAATGCACAACCCTTTAGTGAGAAGAATAAAGACCCACAGAAGGGATGCATAATCAGAAGAGGATCAAGAATCACTGGGGCAGGTTCTCAGCAGACCCACCACAGGTAAACTAACTTCCTGCTAAGCAAAACCATTGCCTATTACTCTAATAACGAGAAAACTGTAATTCACAGACCAAAGCACAGGGCTCAACCATAGAGTCTGAAAGAGGGTCAAGTGTTCTCCTAGATAATGGGGGCCAGAGTTCACAGAAATCACCTTGGGTCTGCTTAGATGTCAGCTACTTGCCCCCCTTCATCCTCCTACACAAATACTCTTCTTTCCATCTCAGAGTACATATACACTGTTAGAGATCAAAGGGACTTTAAAAATTATCTACACCCTGTGCTGTCCAATACCTTAAAGCCAGTAGCTACATCTAGCTACTTAAATTTAAATGAAATAAACTAAAAAATTCATTTCCTTAGTCCCACATGCCACATTTCAAGTTCCCAACAGTCAGATGGGATGAGTGGCTCTCATTTGGACAGGGCATTTCCATCAGCACAAAAAGTTACATTGTACAAAGCAGATCTCGCCTAAACCCACCTTTTTTTAAAAAACATTATATAGTATAACACAAATACAAAACAATGAAATAAAAAAGCAACAGTTTTCAAAGCACTCTTCAACAAGTAGTTACAGGATTGATCCCAGAGTTTGTCATGGGCTACCATACGATCCTCTCATATTTTTCCTTCTAACTGCTCCAGAATATAGGAAGTTGGAGGGCTTAAATATTTTTTTATCATCCCAATTGACTTTTTTTCCTTCTTTGTTTGTGAAAAAGAACATATATACAAAAAAGCTATAAATTTCAAAGGACAGCACCACAATTAGTTGTAGAACATATTTCAGAGTTTGACATGGGTTACAATTTCACAATTTTAGGTTTTTACTTCTACTGTTCTAAAATACTGGAAACTGAAAGAGATATCAATGTAATGATTCAGGATTCACATTCATTTGCTAAATCCTATCTTCTTTATATAACTTGACCATCACCTTTCATCTTTCCATGCTTCTCCTAGGTGGAAACAAATCCTAGGTGGTTTATAAAAAAACATTGAAGAAATAATGGCTGAACCTCCCAAAATCTGGCAAAAGACAAACTTATTATTATTAATATTTTAAAACTTTAACAGGTGTGAGACTAAAGCAAAAAATGTTTATTTGGTAGAAAATTTATATTTTGACTAGTGCATTTTTCTAATATAACTTATGTGGACAGTTTAAATGAACACCAAAAGTACACGGACCATGAGTAGGGCATGAGATTTTTTTGGTTTGTCCAGAGTGACTTGAACAGTGAATAAAAAAGTATTTGCAAAGCCCCCTTGGGGGAATGGTGAGAAAGGAGGAAAATTCAACTTCCCCAAGTGGAGAATTTTCGATATTCTCACAAGCAGTGGGGACAACCAAAGCAATAGGTGGAGCCCTCAATCCGGGGGTTTGTTCATATGAAACTTATCCCGCAAAGGATAGACTAAAAGTCTACTTAAAATTAGGCCTAAGAGTCACCCTCAGAGAACCTCTTCTGTTGCTCAGATGTGGCCTCTCTCTCTCAGCCAACATGACTAGCAAACTCACTGCCCTCCCCCTCTCTGTGTGGGACATGACTTCCAGGGGTGTGGACCTTCCTGGCAACATGGGACAGAAATCCCAGAATGAGCTGGGACTCAGCATCAAGGGGCTGACAAAATATTCCTGACCAAAAGGGGGAAGAGTGAAATGAGACAAAATAAAGTGTCAATGGCTGAGAAATTCCAAACAGTCAGTCAAGTTATCCTGGAGGTTATTCTTACGCATTATATAGATATCACCTTGTTAGTCAAGATGTAATGGATAGGCTGGAGGGAACTGACTGAGAATGTACAGCTGTGTTTCAGTAGCCATGTTTCTTGAAGATGATTGTATAATGATACAGCTTTCCCAATGTGACTGTGTGATTGTGAAAACCTTGTGTCTGATGCTCCTTTTATCTACCTTATCAACAGACGAGTAAAACATATGGAATAAAAATAAATAATAGGGGGAACAAATGTTAAAATAAATTTAGATTGAAATGCTAGTGATCAATGAAAGGGAGAGGTAAGGGGTATGGTATGTAAAATTTTTTTTTCTGTTTTTGTTTAATTTTTCTGTTGTTTTTTGATTTCTTTTTCTGAATTGATACAAATGTTCTAAGAAATGATCATGATGATGAATATGGAACTATGTGATGATAATGTGAATTACTGATTATACATGTAGAATGGAATGAGCATATACTAAGAATGTTTGTGTTTCTTTCCTGTAATTTTTTTAATTAATAAAAAATTAAAAAAAAATCTTCCTACAAAGAAAAATAGTGTTGTTTAGCCTCCATAAATTTGTGAATTTTCTGGCCCCCTGCCTATAAATTGATTTCAACTTGATTCTATTATCATCTGAGAAAGTGATTTCTATAATTTCAATCTTTTTACATTTATTGAGACTTGCTTTGTGACCCAGCATTTGGTCTATCCTTGAGGATGATCCATGAGTACCTGAGAAAAATGTGTATCCTGCTGTTGTGGGTTGTAATGCTCTGTAAATGTCTGTTCAGTCTAGTTCATTTATTGCATTACTTAAAATCTCTGTTTGACATTGATTCTCTGTCTAGATGGTCTATCCATTGAAGAGAGTGGGAAACTGAAGTCTTCAGCTATTACAGTAGAAGTCTCTACTTCTCCCTTTAGTGTTGTCACTGTTTGCCTCATACATTCTGGGGCACTCTGGCTTAGTGGAAAACCCTGCGTCTGATGCTGCTTTTATCCAGGGTATGGACAGATGAAAAAACAATTTGGACAAAAAATAAAAAAATAATGGGGGGGGGGCAGGAAGGATAAGGGGTAAAAAAAAAATTGGTTTAGATTGCAATACTAGTGGGTCAATGAGGGGGAGGGGTAAGAGGTATGGGATGTATGAGTTTTTTCTTTTTATTTCTTTCTGGAGTGATGTAAATATTCTAAAAATGATCATAGTGATGAACACACAATTATGTGATGACATTGTAAGCCACGGATTATATACTTTGGATTTACTGTATGTGTGATACAGTATCTCAGTAAAAATATTTTAAACAAAACAAAACAGAAAAAAGATTGAGAAGAGACTTAAAAAAATGCCTTCAACGCAAGGTTTAAAGAGAGAGAGTGAGAAAGAGGGAGAGGAAGAAGTAATACTGCAGGGCAAGTTGGTAAAAAGAAACCAGGAAAAACTGAGGCCATGACACCTTTTCTCAGCAATCTGGCTCAGTTCTACAAGGACCTCAGCATTCTCCATTCACTTCAGAGTCCAATCACTCACAGCATCTCTCTAAACTATAAGGGCTATTCCATTTGAAGGTAGTCATTTGCTGGGTAAAGAAAGAATAAAAGTACAAAAAAGCTGGGTGGCAAACCAAAAGCTGAGAAGCCTAGAAGGAATTTTTCTTTCTTTGTTTCTTTTCTTTTTTAAAAAATATCTATCTGTATGTAGTTCTAAGAACAACCTTGGGGTCTGACTCGGGACACTGGATCTTACAGATCTGTAAAGAATGATCTTTGCAGGAAATCTCTATTATGTGAAGGTGAAAAGAAATGTGAACCAACTCTGATCCCAAGTCACAGGCAAATCTGATTCCAATTCACAGCTGAATGGGATCCCAAGCCCATCAGACAGTTCTAGGGAAGGCCCTCTGGGATAGCCAGAAAGTAAAGGAAAGATAGAGTATACCACTGTAAAACAACTGTCTCATCCTTGGGGTAAAAGACAAAAACAAAGAAGAGAAATACTAAGTTAAGACAGAGGAGGTAAAGTGGGGAAAAAAATCTAATAATAAAAGTAAGAGAATAATCATCAACATGGCGACGTAAGACATCTACTGAAAACCTCTCTCCAGAGAGTAAGTGAAAAAAAGGACAAATCTTACTTGCTCAGAACTCTGGAGGAAGGTAAAGACTGGAGGAGGATCCCACAAATGCTAAATCAAAAAAAGAGAAAAATATCAGGTAGGAAACTTCCATCCTAACCAGCTGGACATTTTCTCTCCCCCTCACTTGATCCCATGTAGCATGGGAAATGCTCAGAGGCAGAGGCCAGGATCCTTCCCACCTTCCACATGGGACATAGATTATAAATCTCCCACTTATATCTAGACACAGAGATTCAAGTCCAGGAGGACCCACGGCAGGACTCACGCCAAGGGAAGGGCAGAATACAAAAGGGCACCAAGGAGTTTCCAAAATGGAGGATTAGAGGGAATGGCTGAATCTACTTCTTTTCCAAAAAAAGTAAGTAGCCAGGTAGAAACTGTCCAAATCAACTATTTGGGGAGCCACGAGATAGGGTAGGACATTTCAAGGCCTAGGTCAGTAACAGGATAAATGGATGGAGAAAATATGGGCAGAAACTGTAATTCCAGCCATGGCTTCTGATGCCCAGTCCTCACACTTTAGGGATGCAGCAGCGGAAGTCTTCTGCCCCATATACAGAGGAGGATACTGTCCAACACTGACCCAGATACTGGCCATAATACTGGCCCTACCACGTTTGACCTACTGGGCCTCATAAGCTAGACGCCTTCTTAGGACAAGTAAGTAACCTAACAATCCCATCTGCTGGGCAGGTCAGAACATGCAGGTGAAAAGAGCAGGGCTTTTCAGAGCTTCTCCAGATCCTATCTCAGGGCCACTGGGGCTGGTCTACATCCCCTGCAAGGGTACCAGGTTCTATTACAACTGCAAAATACTGATGATCCAATTGTCAAAGCAAAAACCCAGGAAACAACTAAATCTTAGACAACAGAGAAAACCCGACCTTCAGAACAGACCCATGAAGAAAATCAGATGTCCAGATATCAGCAAAAAAAAAAAAAAAAATCACAAAGCATAATAAAAAACTGGAAGATATGGCATAGTCAAAGGAAGAAAAAAAGTCAGCGGAGACACAGAATTTGGAACCAATCAAAGATGTTCAAACAAATCTAAACCAATTCAAAGAGAAGAAGGAAAATATGCATAAAGGGAAAAAAGGATATTAAGAAGATAGAAGAGCATAATAAAGAATTTGAAAGAATACATAGAAAAATGACAGGCATTATGGAAGTGAAAGATGTAGATGAAATTAAAAATATAATAGAGACACACAACAGCAGATTTGAAGAGGCAGAAGAAAAGATCAGTGAGCTAGAAGACAGAACAACCAAATTTGAACAGATAAAAGAAAAAATGGAGAAAAAAATGAAAAAACTTGAGCAGGGTCTCAGGGAAATGACTGACAACACAATGGGCAGAAACATACGCATCATGGGTATCCCAGAAGAAGAAGAGAAGGGAAAAAGGCCAGGAAGAATATTCAAGGAAAAAATGGCTGAAAATCTCCCAACCCTTAAAAATACATAAATATGCAAATCCAAGAAGCTCAACATACTCCAAACACAATAAATCTGAATACACCTACTCTAAGACACATACTAATCAGACTGTCAGATTCCAAAGAGGAGAAAATTCTGAAAGCAGCAAAGAAAAGAACTTCACCACATACAAGGGAAACCAGGTAAGAATAAGTACCGATTTCTCATCAGACACAATGGAGGTGAGAAGGCAGTGGTATGGTATGTTTAAGATACTGAAAGACAAAAACTGCCAGCCAAGAATTCTATATCCAGTAAAGCTATCCTTCAAAACTGAGGAAGAGTTTAAAATATTCACAGATAAAAAGAAGCTGAGAGACTTCATTAAAAGAAGAGCTACCTACAAGAAATAGTAAAGGGAGTTCTGCTGGCTATAAAGAAAAGACAGGAGAGAGAGGTCTGGAGGAGGGCACAGAAATGAAAATTACTTAAAGGGTAACTAAAAGGACAAAAAAAGAGAAAACAGATTTAAAAAATAAAAACCAAAGGATAAATGGTTGAAATAAGTATTACTTTTTCAGTAATAACATTGAAGGTTAATAGATTAAACAATCAATCAAAAGACAAAGATTGGAAGATTGGATAAAACAATATGAGCTATCTATATGCTGTTTACAAGAGACTCATCTTAGACCTAAAGATGCAAATAGGGTTAAAATGAAAGGATGGAAAAAGACAAACTATGTAAAAGCAGAACCAACTAACCAACCAATCAACAAACAAATTAGTAGCTGTACTAATATCAGACAAAATAGACTTTCAATGCAAAATGTTATAAGAAACAAAGGATACATACTACATATTAATAAAAGGTAAAATTCATAAGAAGAAATAACAATCATAAATATCTATGTACCTAATCAAGGTACCCAAAGTACATGAAACAAATGCTCACAAAACTGAAGAGAATAATAGGCGTCTCTAAAATAATAGTGGGAGACTTCAACATACCATTGTCTTCAATAGATTTAACATCTAAACAGAGGATCATAAGGAGACAGAAAATCTAAATAATATAAGTGAATTATACCTAAGAGACGTATATAGAAACTAGTACCCCACAAAAATAGAATAAAAATTCTTCTCAAGTGCTCATAAAACAGTCTACAGGGTAAACAATATGCTAGGGCACAAAACAGGTCTTCACAATTTAAAAAGACTGAAGTTATACAGAGCACTTTCTCTGATCATAATAGAATGAAGATGGAAATAAAAAACACAAAGAGCTGGAAAATTCACAAATATATGGAGGTTAAATAACATGCTCTTGAATAATGAGTGGGTCAAAGAAAGAAGAAATTTCAAGAGAAATCAGTAAATATCTTGAGATGAATTAAAATGAGAACACAACATATCAAAACTTACGAAATGTAGAGAAGGCAGTGTTGAGAGGAAAGTTTATAGCCCTAAATGCCTCCATTAAAAGGAAGAAAGATCTAAAGTCAAAGACCTAACTGAATACCTGGAGAAACTAGAGAAAGAAGACCAAAGTAATCCCAAAGCAAGCAGAAGCAAATAAATATCAGGGCAGAAATGATACTGAGAACAACAACAAAAAAAAAAAACAGGGGGAATTAAGAAAACCAAAAGTTTGTTCCTTGAGATCTACACAACTGACAAACTTTGGCCGGGTGGTGGCTCAGCTGCAGAGTTCTCTCCTGCCATGCCAGAGACCCGGGCTCAATTCCTGGTGCCTGCACACGCAAAAAAAAAAAAAAAAAAGATAAACTTTTAGCTAGATTGTCAAAGGTACAAATAGAGAAGAAGCAAATAAATAAAACTCAGAAATGAGAGGTGGTCATTACCACAGACCCTGAATAAACATAAACATATAGACTACTTAGATGAAATGGACAATTTCCTAGAAACACACCAACAACCTAGACTGGAGAAGAAAGAGAAGACCACAACAAACCACTCACAACTACAGAGATTGAATTAGTCATTGAAAACATCCCAACAAAGAAAAGCTCAGGACTAGACGGCTTCACAGGTGAATTTTACCAAGCATTCCAAGAAGAATTAATACCAATTCTACTCAATCTCTTCAAAAAACATTAAAGAAGAGGGAACACTACCTAACTCATGCTACGAAGCCAACATCATCCTAATACCAAAGACTGATAAATATATTACAAGAAAACTATAGACCAATCTCTCTGATGAATACAGACACAAAAATCCTTAACGAAATACTTGCAAATCAAATCCAACAGCACATTAAAAGAATTATACACCATTATCAAATGAGTTTTATTCCAGGAACGCAAGGGTGTTTCAACACAAGAAAAGCAACTAATGTAATATATCAAATTAACAAAGCAAAAGCGAAAAACCACGTGATTATCTTGACTGATGCAGAAAAGGCATTTGACAAAATCAGGATCCTTTCTTGATAAAAACACTTCAAAATGTAGGAATCAAAGTAAACTTTCTCAACACAACAAAGGACATATAGGTCCCACATATATGTTAGCCCATAGCTAACATCCCACTCAACAGTAAGAGACTGAAAAACTTTCCCTCTAAGATTGGGAACAAGACAATGATGCCCACTGTCACCACTGTTTTTCAACATTGTGCTAGAAGTCTTAGGTAGAGCAATTAGGCAAGAAAAAAATAAAAGGCATCCAGAAAGGAAGGAAGAAATAAACTTTCACTGTTTGCAGATGACATGATCCTATATTTAGAAATTCCACCCCTGCACCCCCCTCCCCCCAAAAAACCCAGTGACAACGCTACTAGAGCTAATAAACAAGTTCAGCAAAGTGGCAGGATACAAGATAAACACGCAAAAATCAGCAGTTTCTATACACTAGTAATGAGCTATCCGAGGAGGTAATCAAGAACAAACTTCCATTTACAATAGCAACTAAAAGAATCAAATATCTAGAATAAACTTAACCAAGGATACAAAAGACTTGTACACAGAAAACTGCAAATCACTGCTAAAAGAAATCAGAGAAGACCTAAGTAAATGAAAAGACATTCTGGATTGGAAGGCTAAAAGTCATTAAGATGTCAATTCTACCCAAATTTGATCTATAGATTTGATGTAATACTAACAAAAATACCAACAGCCTACTTTATGGGAATGGAAAAGCTAGTTATATTTATTTGGAAGAGTCAGTGGCCTTGAGTAGCCAAAAACATCTTGAAAAAGAATGAAATTGGAAGACTCAGGCTTCCTGACATTAAAGCATACTATAAAGCCACAGTACTGATATAAAGACTGACATAAAGATCAATGGGATTGAATTGAGAGTTCAGAAATACATCTTCTGATCTATGATCAATTGATTTTTTTTTTTTAACATGGGCAGGCACTGGGTATCGAACCCACGTCTCTGGCATGGCAGGCAAGAACTCTGCCACTGAGCCACCAGTGCCTACCCAATCAATTGATTTTTGACAAGTCTCCCAAGTCCACTCAACTGGGACAGAATAGTCTCTTCAATAAATGGTGCTGGGAGAATTGGATACCATATCCAAATAATAAATGAAAACAGACCCCTATCACACATGCTGTACAAAAATTTACTCAAAATGGATCAATGACCTAAATATTGGTCATTATGATAAGAGCCAGTATCATAAGTTTCTTAGAAGAAAATTTAGGGATGCATCTTCAAGATCTAGTGATAGGTTGCAGCTTCTTAGATCTTATACCCAAAGCACAAGGAACAAAAGAAAAAAATAGATAAATAGATCCTCCTCAAAACTGAATACTTCTGTGCATCAAAGGACTTTGTCAAAGGTGCGAAAAGGCTGCCAACTCAATGGGAGAAAATATTTGGAAGCCACATATCTGATAAGGGTTTGATATTAGAATATATAAACAAATTCTAGAACTCAACAATAAAAAGACAAAAAACTCAATTAAAAAATGGGCAAAAGACTTGAATAGACATTTTATCAAAGAGGAAAAACAAATGACTAAAAAGCACATGAAAAGATATTCAGTTTCACTAGCTATCAGGGAAAAACAAATCAAAATCACAATGAGATATCATTTTACACCTACTAGAATGGCCAATATTAAACAAGCAGGAAACTACAAGTGTTGGAGAGGATGTGGAGAAAATAGGAACACTTATTCACTGCTGGGAGAAATGTAAAACAGTAGTGCTGCTGTGGAGGATGGTTTGGCAGTTCCTCGGAAAGCAAAGCGCAGAGTTACCCTACAATCCAGCAATCCAGCTACTCAGTGTATACCTTAAAGAACTGAAAGTACAGATGACAACAAACATTCACACATTGATATTCAGAGCAGCATTATTCACAATTGCCAGAAACAGAAACAACTCAAGTGTCCATCAATCTATGAATGGATAAACAAAATATAGTATATACATATGATGGAACATTATTTAGCAAAAAGAAAAAATGAAATCCTGAAACACATGACATGGATGAACTCTGAAAATATTGTGTTGAGTGAAATAAGTCAGACGTGAAAGGATAATAATGTATGATCTCACTAACATGAATTAATTATAATATGTAAACACGCAGACATAAAATCTTGAATATAGGTTACCAGAAGATAGAATGAGGCTAGGGAATGGGGAGTGGTTGCTTTTGATGTGCAGAATTTTTAATTAGGTTAAATTCAAATGTTTAGAAATGTATAGAAGTGATGGTAGCATGTTATTGTGAGTATAATTAACAGTGCTGAATTGCGTCTGAATGTGGTGGATAGGTGAAGTTTAGAGTCATGTACGTCACCAGAAGGAAAACTAGAGATTAAAACATGGGATTGTATAACACAGTGAAATTTGTGGTAGACCCTGACTGTGATTAACAGCACAAATACGAAAAGTTTCCTCACATGAAGTAGAACAAATGTATGACACCATTACAAGGAGTTAATAATACAGTGGCATATTGGACAGTAATTGTAACAAAAGTACCATACCAATATTAGGGGTCAGTAATGGGGGGATAAGAGATATGGAATGCTTTGGGTATTCTTTTTTAGTTTTTTTTTTTCTGGAGATATGAACATGTTCTAAATTGATCATGGTGATGAATGCACAACTATGTAATGATAATGTGGGTCACTTATTGTATACTTCAGATAGATTGCATGGTGTGTGACTATACCTAAAATTGCATTTTAAAAGTCAGAGATCTAATCATTTACAGATTTACATAAATTAAAGTGATCTGAAATGGTCTTGAAACCCATATTTATCTGGAGTTTCAGTGAAGCTGTAGTATTTTAGAAAGTATTCTTACATGGCTCCTAAATTCAAACAATATCATAGTTTCTGTTAAATATATATTAATGTAGATTCATAAATGACAATTACATAAATACTTGCATTCATTCATTCAAATAAATATCTTTTTGAGGGACTTAAAAACAAAGTTAAAAAAAAATATTTTTTAATTGTGCTGGGTAGCATGTTAAGTGTTGGTATGGAATGGTGAGCAAAAGAGAATCCCTGATCTCATGGAACTCCTAAAGCAGTGGGAGAGATAGATGTCAATAAAATAACCATGCAACTACATACAAAACTGTCAATTGTAATAAGCGCTACGGAAGTACAGGGTGCATTAAGAGTGCATAACAGGGGGACTTGACAGTAGCCTGCTAATGACAACCAGAAAGCCTGTCAGAGAAAATGATGTACAAAAAAAAACCCCTGTGCTAACATGCCCCAGGCAGGGAGAACAGGGATTCTTAGATAAAAAGGTATTCAAACTCCTTAGAAGCATGTAAAGGTTTGAAAGTTTTTATCAAGTTCACTTAGGCAAAAAGCATCCTGCTAATGGAGTAAAGTCAACATCATAAAGACGGGTAGAACAAACAGGCAGGAAGTAGATGTCTTCTATCTTTACTATATTGAGGCAAGAGGCCCCAAAGGCTGCTAGGTGGCACAGATCTATGGTCTGGATATGTTTGTCATTCCAACAGACGCTGTGAATGTTCAGATGTTTGGTCAGAGGCAGATGACATTTTTAAAATCAGAGAGAGCCCTTTTGTGATTTCTAGATTGCACATGGTATACATATATCCAGATTCAACTTCTCTCTTCTCCCTCTGTGTGCCAGTTTCTACCATAGTAGGTTTTTTTGCATTTCCGTCTCAGGCACACTACACTGTCAAACATCAGCAATTTATTCTGAAAGCTGAAGCTTTACTATATCACTAGTGATGAGAGAACAAAGAACTCAGAGTTCTTAACCTACACACATCAGTGCCTGTTGCATGGTAGACTTCAAATAAATACTGAGAAGTTTCTGAAAGGCACTGCCCTGGTCAAGGTGGCAGAGTGAGATGCTTCAGGACTCCATTCCCCCACAGAAGCATAGAACAGTCAACAAGAACTGGCAGAAATGTCTTTCTTAAAGCTTCAGAAAACACATAAAGGACTGTAGCAATAGGGTGACTGCCAAATCAAGAAAAAGACCACTTAAAAAAAGTTATGAACGAGAGGGAGGAATGTGGGAAGAAGGTACTGTAGAAAGCTCCAGGAATCAAGTTTTTCCATCAAAACAATGATTGAACTGACAGGAACTGTCTGAATCAACCATTTGGAAACTCAACATTGTAGTGGAACACTGTGTAGCATCCAGGGAGGGGAAGGAGGAAGAAGCTGGTACATCATGATAAATACCAGTGACTTCCACCCTCCCTGCAGTGGCTACGATTCCCCATCCCCAAGTCTTGTGGTGGGCAGCAGGAGGGACTGCAGTTCAGGCTCCAAGTGCAGCTTGCTGGTGCCAGGGTGGGACATAAAGACCTAGTTCTCTACACTCCAGGGGTGTGTGATCTGATCAGTGATCACTGCTTTTGATGAGCTACTCCACATCACTGGAGGTAGACTCTGAGGGCAACTGCTGTTCCACACACTTTGGGCAAAGGTGGCAGAGGTCAAGACCTTCCTCAAAACTATGGAAAACACTTAAAGTATTAACTGGATAAGTGCTGAATCAAGGAAACGTAGTTTCAAAAGCTAGATAAGAAACTCCGGTGACTGTGCTGGGCCCTCACCCATTCCTTCCATAATGTGAATTAGAGCCAATTTGTGCTCTCATTGTGGGTCCTTAGACTTGTTCCAGAGGGAGGAGAGTAGTGTTGGTGCACAAATTCTGGTGCAAGCATACCAATATACACATTATGGAAATCCCAGAGAAGAAGAAAGAGAGAAAGGCGCAGAAGGAATATTCAAAGAAACAGTGGCAGAAATCTTTCCAAATTTAAAGAAATACCTGAATATGCAAAATTCAAGAAGGCCAACAGATCCCAGAAAGGACAAACTGAAAGAGAACCAAGCCCAGACACACAGTAAGCAAACTGTCTAATGCCAAAGACAACGACAGCATTCTGAAAGCTGCAAGAGAAAAGTAATGAGTATGTACAAGGGAAATCCACAAAGATTAAGTGGCAATTTCTCATCAAAAACCATGGAGGAAAGAAGGGAGTGGTACAAAATATTTAAAATGCTGAAAGGAAACAACTGCCAAACAAGAATTTTATATCCAGCAAAACTTTCTTTCAAAACATGAGGAGGATCTGATAAAATGAAAATGCATAAAAAGTAATGATGAATCTATGACTTTAGACATGCAATGTACAAAGGTATGATCTGTAGCAAGTATAAAAAAATGTGGGGGGATGGAGGGGTATAGGAATGGCGTACGTGCTTGTTATTGAAGTTGATATTAAATCAAATATAATTGTTGTAGGATTAGGATGTTAAAGCTTAACTGGTACAGAATTTCTTTTTGGGGTGATGGAAAAGTTTTGGTAATGGATGGTGGTGAGGATACCACAACATTGGAGTGTAATAATACCACTGAATTAAATATCTGAATGTGGTTAATAGGAGAAACTTTAAGTTGTGTATAAGTTACCACACACACATCCACACAACAATCCCATAAAACTATTAACAGATAGAGTGAATCCTAATGTAAACAGTGGTCTAAAGTTAATAGCAAAATTATGGTAACATTTTCATCAATTATAACAAAGTTACCACACTAAGGCAAAATGTTAATAGGGAAAACTGCGTGGAGAGGTGGGGTGCATATGGGAACTCTGTACTTTGTACATGATGCTTCTGCAAACCTACAACTGCTCTAACAAAATTAAGCCAAGAAAAGAGAAAAGAAAGAGAGGAAAATTGGTAGTAATCTCCCAGCATCCTGGTGACCGCTCCCCAACCCCTCACCATATTGGTGTAGAGTAGCTGCATCCCAGTGTAGCTCTCTTGTTCTGGTTCCAGGGAACAGAGTAACCCTCATACAGTGCAGTGCCCAGGGCCATGAGGAAACTGTTTCCTAAGAAAGAAGGAATATTCCTATCTGTGTAAATGGAGGGAATTCCTAGGGCCAAATGCACAATCCAAAGAAAGACAAAACACATGCTCAGAAAGGACCAGGGGGGTCCCTACCTTTAGGCTGAAGTTATTCTCTAAACTCTTTGTATGCATGAGCTCTGAAAGAGAGAGCTCTCTGTTGACTGAGGCCACATGAAAAATAAAGATTTATGTATTAACAAAAAGTAGATCACAGGTTACTAGTGGTGGTGGGGAAGCAGTAAGGAGGAATTAATGTAAATTGAATGCAGGGTTTCTTTTGGAGTGAAAGGAAAATTTTATTAATGGAAGTTGGTGGGGGTAACTGGAACAGTGTGAATATGAGTAATCCCATGGAATGGTAAGTGTGGGAATGGTTGAGATGGGAAAGTTTATGTTGTATATATGTTTCTACAATTTAAAAAAAGGAATGAGCATAAAGAAACAAGGTCAGTCAAATGCAATATATGATCCTGGATGGTATCTAATAATTGAAGAGAAAAGTCCCAAAGGATATTTTTGGGACAGAGGGAAAATTGGAATATAAATGGTAAGCTTTATATTAATGTTAAATTTCTTGAACTTAATAACTGTACTTAAACCGATTATATAAATGAATATCCTTGTTCTTAGGAAATATACATGGCAGTACTAAGTATTCAAGGAGCATGATACATACAACCTACAGTCAAGTGTTCAGCAAATGGACTGATAAATAGAAAACAGACAGAAAGACAGATAGATTGATGGATGGAATGATATGGCAAATATGGTGTTCTAGTTTGCTAGCTGCCAGAATGCAATATACCAGAAATGGAATGGCTTTTAAAACGGGAATTTAATAAGTTAATAGTTTACAGTTCTAAGGCCGAGAAAATGTCCCAATTAAACAAGTCTATAGAAATGTCCAATCTAAGGCATCCAGGGAGAGATACCTTGGTTCAAGAAAGCCAATGAAGTTCAGTGTTCTCTCTCAAGTGTTAAGGCACATGGAGAATACAGTCAGAGTTTCTCTCTCATCTGGAAAGGCACATGATGAACATGGTCAGGGTTCTTCTTTCTCATCTAGTAGGGCACACGGTGAACATGGCATCATCTGCTAGCTTCTTCTCCTGGCTTCCTGTTTCATGAAGCTCCCTGGGAGGCATTTTCCTTCTTCATCTCCAAAGGTTTCTGGCTGGTGAACTCTGTTTCTCGTGGCTGCATTGTTCTCTGCTTTCTCAGAATCTCCCTCATTCTCCAAAATGTTTCCTCTTTTATAGGACTTCAGAAACTAATCAAGACCCACCCAAATGGGTGGAGACACATCTCCCCTAATCCAGTTTAACAATCACTCTTGATTAAATCACATCTCCCGGGAGATGATCTAATTACAGTTTCAGGCATACAGTACTGAATAGAGATTAGAAGAAACGACTGCCTTTACAAAATGGGATTAGGATTAAGACATGGCTTTTCTAGGGTACATACATAATTTCAAACCAGCACATATGGCAAAATGTTAAAATTGGTGGATGTGGGTATCTGCCAGGATAGGGGCATGTTGGAGCTTTCCATATGGGGTTTGCATTATTTTTGTAACTGTACTATAAATTTGAACATTTTTCAAAGTAAAAAGTTTTAAAAACTGAGTCACAAGAAAATATCCAGGGGAACAGACTCTTATTAAAATTACC
>PVIY010017639.1:9286-49169 GCA_004026745.1 Myrmecophaga tridactyla | reverse complement strand
TTAGACTTTGCAGAGGCAAAACTGTGTTGCAATGGGCTCCCTTAAAATAAATGATTATTCTTGGCGGGGGTGGGGGGACGGTGGCTCAGCGGCAGAGCTCTCGCCTGCCATGCTGGAGACCCGGGTACAATTGCCAGTGCCTGCCCATGCAAAAATAGATAAATAAATGCTATTCTTAAATCACAGACTTCCTCAGATATAACATTAGGAGCAGAATTAAACATTTCTAACATGACGACATACCATGAAAGTCAGGAATAGTTCTCATCTGTTACTGTGTTGGAACCTCAGTAACCAAAGGCATGCTCGTCTCTAATGAATTACTTTACTTAACTATCAGGCCTTATGCAGAAAAAGAAGATTCTTTTTGATGGGGACAAAAACAAATTGAAGTCTCAATTGAGAAATACATCAAACACAAGCGTCTTTCAGGATCCCTCCAATAGAAAGGAAACCGGCAAAATGTGTGAGCTTTAAAATCTTCAATTTCCCTTTTTTGTTAATTTCGGTTGGTTTGTTTTCTTTTCCCTGCCACTCTCCTATCATTGGGGCAAAACCCTAAAGCTTGTTTGCTCACAGGAATGAGAGGATAGAGACATAATAAGTTCATAGAGGAGGAAAGGAAGTCTGGAAATTGCTGTCAAGTATAAATGGAGTGTAGAAAAGCCTTTGGTGCTTGGAATAGAGAACGCTGGGTAAGCTGTGGGCTGTTGATCAATGACAGATCAGGATTTTGAACTTTAAACGTCTATAATTATTCCTAATTCCTCCTGCGCATTCAAACTTTTTGTCTCTTTGGCCTTTGCATTTTTATTTTACGAATTATATTTTATTTTATAACCTTTTATGAGAGCTTTGAGAAATAGGTGGTTACATGTTCCCAGGTGAGACAAAGGTTTTGTTTTCATTTTTTATTAGCTTTTTCTTGGAAGCTTTCAATCATACACAAAATAGTATAATGCACTCCCATATATCCATTGCTAAACTTCAACAGTTATGAATACTTAACCCCTTTTTTTTCTAAATTGCTTTAAAGCAAATCTTAGTTATTATGAAATAAGTTAATTTTGTTGGGCTTAGGAAGACACCTTAAATAGAGGAAAGGGACTCAAATAGCATTTAGGCAACTGGCAGAGAGATAAACTGAGAGAGAAAGAAATAGAAAGCGTGAGGGAGGGTGAAAGGGGAGGAGAGGAGAGACTGAAATAGAAGAACATTCATAATGAAATTATCATATTTATCCCTGTGTTCCTCTCCTGTCCCATTTCCACATTTTTTTTCTCTGCTTCCCACCTACTTTTTGCTTTGCTTTGGAACATCCACAGCCTGGGCCAGGCAGAAACATCTTGAAATAGGGGATTTTGTGTCAGAGTGAGGGGAAGGGAGGGCCCCACTCTTTTCCTGCTCTTTCTTAGCCTCCATCCTTCCTGCCTTCCCTGGGAGTTCACAGTTTCATTGCTAGTCCTTGAGGCGCTGAGGTGGCTTCCTGCTCCTTTTCTTTTGCAGAAGGATTTTAAGCCTCAATCCTGCAACCTACCCAGTTTTCCTTTGCCTAGCCAGGCTCAGGAATAGGAAAGGGAAAGGAAAAATGAGGAAGGGATCTCTTACTCCCTGGGGACAGTTAACCCTTGTACAGCCTTGCCCCAAATGAGAGTTCTATAAATGTCTAGAATTTTGAGTAATAAAATAGGATTTCCACCAATTAAGATCCCTAAATTAATTTTGGATGTAATAGTTACAATAAATATCAGCCTATTAAAAACTCAGATGATGTGCAATAAAAGTAACCCTATTTAGCTTTGTCTTATTCAGTTGAATAGTGGAGCATTTTTCTAGTCTATCTATTAATATCTCATGGTATACCAATATTTTGTGAAATGCTGTTAAGGAAATGTGGTCCTGGAAATTATTCTTTCCAACCTGAAACCCACAGGACTGCTGAGGGTCAGCTCATTCTGTTTGGAGAGTCAGCGGTCTTGAAGGAGAGATGGAGCTGACCAAGGGGATGACAGCTAGGTTAACAGGAGTCTAGCCAGTGACCCCAGAAGGTCAGCATGTCTACTGGTTAATGCAGGCGAAGTAATTAGGTAAAGCAGAGAGAGGAGGTGACTAAGGTCCCCAGTAGAACCCTTGGAGCTTATGTGGAATCATTTAGAGACTTGAGATGGGGTCGGGAAGGCCATTGTGCTGAGGGCTTAGGACGGGGCCTTCCAGGCCAGGTGACCTACATCTGCCGTCATCCTATATACAGAAAATCCTGAAAAACCCACAACAAAGCTCTGAGAGCTGATAAATGAATTCAGCAAATTGCTTGGTTACAAGATCAACACCCCCAAATCAGTAGTGTCTCTCTACATTAGTAATGAACAATTAGAGGAAGAAATCAAGAAAAAAATTTCATTTCCAATAGTAACTAAAATAATGAACTATCTAGGAATCAATCTAACCAAGGATGTAAAGAACCTGTACCCAGAAAACCACAAAACATTGCTAAAAGAAATCAAAGAAGACCTTAATGAATGGAAGGATATTCCACATTCATGGACTGGAAGACTAAATATTAAGATGTCAGTTCTACCTAAAGTGATATGCAGATTCAATGAGAATTCCAATAAAAATTCCAACAGTCTTGGGCAGGCCACGATGGCTCAGTGGCCGAGTTCTTGCCTGCCATGCCAGAGACCCGGGTTCGATTCCCAGTGCCTGCCTATGCCCCCCCCCAAAAAAAAAAAAATTCCAACAGCCTTCTTTGCAGAAATGGAAAAGCAATCATCAAATTTACGTGAAAGGATAAGGGACACTGAATAGCCAAAGCCACCTTGAACAAGAAGCATGAAATTGGAGGACTCGCACTTCCTGATCTTAATGCTTACTACAAAGCCACAGTAATCAAAACAGCATGGTACTGGCACAAGGACAGACATACAGACCAGTGGAACTGAACTGACAGCTCAGAAATCAATCCTCACACCTTTGGCCAACTGATCTTTGACAAAGGTGCCAAATCCACTCAGTGGGGAAAGAATCTCTTGAACAAACAGTGTTAGGAAAACTGAATCTCCATTTGCAAAAGAATGAAGGAGGACCTTACCTCAAACATCTACAAAAATCAACTCAAAATGAATCAAAGTCCTGAACATAAGAGCCAGAACTATCAAACTTCTAGAAGAAAACATAGGGAGGCAATTTCAGGACATGTGTCAAGCAATGGTTTCTTAGAATTTATACCCAAAGCACAAGCAACAAAAGGAAAACTAGATAAACGGGACCTCATCAAAATTAAAAACTTTTGAGCCTCAAAGGACTTTTTTCATAAAGTAAAATGACAAACTACACAGTAGGAAAAAATATTTGGAAACGGCCTAATCCAATAAGATGTAATTTATAGAATATGTAAAGACAAAAAATATACAATTTAAAAATGAGCAAAGTACTGAAAGACGTCTCTCCAAATAAGATACACAAATGGCCAAAAAGCACATGAAAAGATGCTCTGCATTATTAGCCATCAGGGAAATGAAATCAAAACTATAATAAGATACAATTTCATACCCACTAGAATGGCTGCTATTTAAAAGATGGAAAATTGCAAGTTTTAGAGAGAACGTGGAGAAACAGGAACATGTAGTCATTGCTGATGGGAATGTAAAATAGTGCTTCCACCGTGGAATACAATTTGTTAGTTCCTCACAAAGTTAAGTATAGAATTGCCATCTGGCCCAGCAATCTCACTTCTAGGTATATGCTCAGAAGAATTGAAAACAGGGTTTTGAACAGATGGTTGCACAGCAATATTCTTAGCAGCATTATTCACAATTTCCAAAAGAGGTAAGCAGCCCATTTCCCTCAGCTGATGAATGGGTAAACACAATGTGGTATATACATACAATGGAGTATGATTCAGCCCTAAAAAGGAAGGAAGTCCTGATACATGCAACAGCATGTATGAACCTTGACTGCATCATGTTGAGTGAACTAAACCAGGCAGAAAAAGGACAAATATTGGATGATCTCACTGATATGAAATCATTAGGATAAGTAGTTGTAGAGTTAGAATCTAGAATATAGGTTACCAGGAGATGGGCTGGCAGTAGGTAATAGGGAATTAAGGTTTAAAATGTACAGAGTTTCCCTATTTGGGATGATGGAAAATTTTAGTAGTGAATGGTGGTGATGGTTGTACAACATTATAAATGTAATTAACAGCATTGAATTATATATTTTGGATGTGGTTAAAAAGATGTGTTAACTTGTATACATGTTACTAGAATAATTTTTTTAATGATTTTTTTTTTAAATCCAAGGAACTTCACAATAGAGTGAATCATAAATTAAAGCATGGGCTATAATTAATAGTACAATTACAAAAATATAAACCCACTACTCTTCTAATAATAGTAAAAAAAGATAAAGCCAAAACTACTTCTGATTTTGTTCTTGCATTTCTCTCTCTGACCCCATTTCTCCCTTACTGTTAATCTGTACCTCACTTTCTGGTAGTTCACTTGCTGTGCTCTACTGTCTCTGTGCCTTTGCACATGCTGTTCCTAATGTTTGGAGTGTCCTTGCCTTTGTACATCTAAAGAATCCCTGCTGCTTGGTCAAGATTAGCACATATGTTACCTCCTCCAGGGAGCATTCCTCTTTTTGCTTCTATTACTTAATTTTCTTGCTTCTAATACTGTACTTCTCATATTGCTATTATTATTCACATAATAATAATAAATTGCTATATCACTAATGTATAATATAGTAATAATATTGCTATTATTAATATAGTATTACTATTAATGTATCATTGTATTCATTCAAGTAATAGAGTAGCTTAAACTACAAACAGTGGTTTAAACAAATGAAGGTTATGTCTCTCATATTAAGATATGCATAAGTAGGCAGTCAATAGCTGAGAAACGCACTCAACAATATCTTCAGGAAATCAGGGACTTTCTATTTTATTCCACACTACCTTTAGTGTCTGGCTTGTCACTTCTTCATTGCAAGGTAGGTGCTGCATCATGTCAGCATTCCAGACAAGAGACAAAAAAGCTGTTCATTACTACTATCTTGATCTCTTAAGTTCTATTGGTTATCCCTACTGTCATTATAAACAAGGGAAACTCGGCCAAAGAGGTATAAAGATTGGTCCAAGGTACAGTTACATATTGACATCATACTCTAGGCATGGCACTATCTTAGCCCTTATCATATTATTCAAAAATGATCTTTCTATCCACTTCCACTCCTGGACGTTGTTTGGAAATACAGAGCTATCTAAGCCATCTGGTATACCTGACACGGCATAGTACCCAACACATAGAATTGTGCAATAAATGTTTGTGGAACTGAAGTGTCACACAGCCACTTGGCCCACGCTCTACCTCACCCTGCCTACCTTACAAACATGACCTCTCCCCAATGTCCAGCCGCCCCTCTGACCCCTTCAGACCATCCTGGGAATCTTTGAGCTGGAGTATACATTAAACAAGGATTTCCAGGGGACAGCTACTTTTTCCTTTCCTGTCCATTCTTGGGCAAGCCAGAAACCCTCAATGCACAACAGGAAACCAATAGCTTTGTGCTATCTGAAGACATTTCCTTCACAGCACAAAACGTCTGAGTAATAATTTCGAGCAGGGCTTCACCCATTTCCTGTGAAAGGAGGCAAATCGCCTATCCCTGTCCTGCACAGCCCTTGCTTTCCTGCTCTGTGGGGATGCAGTGCCCTCTGCGCTGGGAAGACCGGTTTCTTTTTTTCTCTTTGTCTTACCACATCCAGCATCCCATGCAGCTGACTCACTTGGGACGGCTTCTCAACATTGATATGCAGAGCACATAGTCATTGTGAGGAATTCCTTCCCTTGTCTGAATATATTTCAAGAGCAGCTCTGAGAGGAAGAACTGGTGGAAAGAAAGTCACAGCTTTCTCTGCAAGTCAAGGCCCAATTTGGAAACCAAGAAATAACAGATGTAGGGGGCCGCGAAAGTGTCTGCCTGATTGATTGCCAGAAGCCCCCTTATCACTGCTTAGGTCTATGGGGAGAAGTGGCCCTGACATTGGAGGGTAGAAATGAGCTCTGCTGGCCACAGGAGCTTCCCACTGTCTGGAGCAGGGTTAGAGCGCCCGGGACAGAGGATCGTACATCCCATTAGAGCCCTGAAAGAGAAGACTCTGCTCCTCATTAGTAATCCCATTAGAACTTTTAGTGTTAATTCTGGAAGAATTAAGAAAATTCTTATTCAATAGCCCCCATTTTACAAAACAGAATGCTGAGGCATCGGCAGGCAAATAATTTCCCCGACGCTGCAGAGCAGGGCAGTAGCAGAGCCCAGCTAGAATTCAGGTTTTCTCATTTTCAGGACCTTGGCCCCAGTGAAAGAGGAACACTTTGAATCCTTTTCTTCTAATACTGTCTTAGAAACTTAGGTAGCAGAACTCCTTATATTTCTAAAAAAAGAAACTGGTGGGGACTTCCAGCTCCTAGAGAGAATTTACATCAATTTCCTTCCTCCCACATCTCTTTGGCAGGAAGTGAAGGAGCAGAGGTGTCTCCCTGAGCTTCTTTTGAGCAACCCCAGTTGGAGATTTTTAATTAGGTTGCAAAGGAGGAAGGGTTCCCAAGGGGAGGAGTTAGAAGCGTGGTTATTTGGTGGAAGGTGACTCTATCAGCAGACAATGAAAGCACCTCTCCTGTCCTACAGCAATGGGTTCCTGGCCCACTGACCATGTCCATGGGGCTCAGGTTGAAGAGACAGAGCAGAAGCATTGGGCAGCCCACTGATGCATGGTGGCTGGCAGTCGAATTGTTGAGTTTAGATCGAAAGGCTGCAGAGCCCACATAGAAACCAATGACTTTAGGGGCACTTTGAGCAGTACAGCCATAATAAGTTTCCTGAAGATCACAGATTTTGTGGGACAAGGGAGATCTAGGACACAATTGGAGACTATGGACTAGATCAGAATCATTCCTTTAGCACACGGGCTGCAGGTTCTAGGGAAGTGCCAGGGTATACCCATATAGCACAGCATCTCAGAATCCAGAAATAATACCGCGCCAGGCTAAACTGTGACAGCTATAAGAGCTCACAATCTAGGCCCCAGTTTTCTTCTATTTTTGAAAAGAGACCATATTTGTTCTTTTGTTTCGGCTTATTTTAACAACATAATGTCCCCAAGGTTCATTCACCTCATTGCGTACCTCGTGACTCCGTCCCTTTCTGTAGCAGCTAAATGTTAGGTGATACATATACACTAGGGTTCGCCTTTCTGTTTCTCACTGTATCCTTTGGCCACCTCCACCCGTTGGCCACCATGGATAATGTCCAAAATAAACAATCCATGTCATGTTACAATATCCTTAGTTGTAGAATCATCAGCACTTTCAATTTTAGACAATTTTCATTGCTTCAAAGAGAAAAATAAAATAAAAATAACAGATAAACACACCCTCACCAAATAGAAAATCTAAACCTTCCCTTAACTCTTGTCCTTCCCCACCCCTGCACCCCCCAATTATTACCCCTGGTATTGCTGAGTTACTCTCTCCACTGTAGATAAAATTCAGAACTCCAAAAAGCATGGTGATCAGAGCAAGGAGGATGGATTTTGATGGTTTAAGCCCAGTGGGGGAAAGAAAGAAAAAAGCAGTAATTTTCAAAGCACTCTTCAACACGTAGTTACAGAAGAGATCACAGAGTTTGTCATGGGCCACCATACCATCTTCTTAGATTTTTCCTTCTAGCTGCTCCAGAATTTAGGAGGCTAGAAGGAATGAATATTTTTTATCATCACAATTGACCTTTTTTCTTTTTTGTTGAAAAATACCATATATACAAAAAAGCAATAAATTTCAAAGCACAGCACAAAATTAGTTGTAGAACAGATTTCAGAGTTTGGCGTGGGTTACAATTCTACAATTTTAGGTTTTTACTTCTAGCTACTCTAAGATACTAGCGACCAAAGAAATATCAATATAATGATTCAGCAATCGTACTCGTCTGTTAAATCCTACCTTCTCTGTATAACTCCACCATGACCTTTGATCTTTCTCCCACTCTTTAGGGGTATTTGGGCTATGGCCAGTCTGCCTTTTTCATGTTGGAAGGGGCTGTCAATAATATGGGGTAGGAACTAGCTGATGTTCTTGAAGGGCTGTCCCCTCTGGGTTTCAAGACTTCTCTGGTCCAGGGACCCATCTGGAGGTTGTAGGTTTCTGGAAAGTTACCCTAGTGCATGGAACCTTTGTAGAATCTTATATAGTGTAGGTGCTTTTTAGGATTGGCAGGAATGGTTTGGTTGGGGGTTGGCAAGTCATGATAGGTCTAACTGAAGCTTGAGTAACAGCGACCTCCAGAGTAGCCTCTCGACTCTATTTGAACTCTCTCAGCCATGGATACTTTATTAGTTACACTTCTTTTCCCTCTTTTGGTCAGGATGGCATTGTTGATCCCACGGTGCCAGGGCCAGACTCATCCCTGGGAGTCCTCTCCCACGCTGCCAGGGAGACTTTCACCCCTGGACATCATGGCTCACGTTTTTTGAATTTTTAAAAAAGTTTTTCCATCTTGTTACCATATATATATACAATCTAACATTTTCCCTTTTAATCTTATTCAGATATATATATCTCAGTGCTGTTAATTGCCTCCGCAGTATTGAGCTACCATCACCACCATCCATTACCACAGCAGTTCCGTCATTCCAGCTAGGAATTCTGCACATTTTAAGCCTTAACCTCCCTTTCTCTATCCCCACCCGGTCTCCTGGTAACCTATATTCTAGATTCAGATTCTGTGAGCTTGTTTATTCTAATTGTTTTAAATCAGTGAGAAAATATAATATTTATTCTTTTGTGTATTATTTCTTTCAATATGATGTCTTCAAGTTTCGTCTGTGTTATTGCATGTATTAGGACTTCATCTTTTTACATTCCATCATGTATATATATTACATTTTATTTACTCATTCATTGTTAATGGACACTTGGGTTGCTTCTATCTTTTGGCAATTGTGATTAATGTTGCTATGCACATTGGTGTATAAATGTCTGTCTGGGTCCTCGTTTTCAATTCTTCTGGGTATGTACCTGGTAGTGGAATTGTTGGGTCATAACGTAGTTCAATACTTAGCTTTCTGAGGAACTACCAATATTTCTTCCATAGCAGGTGCACCATTTTACATTCCCACCCACAATGAATGAGTGTTTCTATTTCTCTGCATCTTTTCTAACATTTGTAGTTTTCTGGCTTTTTAACAGTAATCATTCTAGTGGATATGAAATGATATTTCATTGTGGTTTTGATTTGCAACTCCTTAATAGCTAGTGTGTTGAGCATCTTTTCATGAAATATTTAGCCATTTGTATATCCTCTTTGGAGAAATGTCTATTCAAGACTTTTGCCAATTTTTAATTGGGTTATTTGTCTTTTTGTAAGATTTCTTTATATATCCTGGGTATTAAACCCTTATTGGACATGTGGTTTCCAAATATTTCCTCTCATTGAGTAGGTTGTCTTTTCACTTTCTTGACAAAGTTCTATGATGCATTAAAGTTTTTAATTTTATCTATTATTTCTTTCATTGCTTGTGCTTTGGGTATAAAGTCTAAAAAAAACATTGCCTAATAAAGTATCAGTGGCAGAGAGAATTCAAATCGAGTTGAGAGGCTACTCTGGAGGTGGCTCTTACACAAGCTTCAGTTATCCTCGCTACCTACCATAACCTGCCAACCCCCAACCAGGACCTTTCCAGCCAATCCTAAAGAACACCTATATCAAATTCCACAAGGGTTCCAGGCACTAGAGCAACTTTTCAGAAACCTGCAACCTCCAGATGAGTCCCTGGACTAGAGAAGTCCTGAAGCCTAGAGGTTTTGCCTTTCATTCTTGTGCGCATGAATATCCAATTCTCCTAGCACCGCTTATTGAAGAGGCTGTTCTGTTCCAGTTGAGTAGACTTGACAGCCTTGTTGGACATCAATTGTTCATAGATGTGAGAGTTTGTTTCTGAACTCTCAATTCAATTCCATTGGTCAATGTATCCTTGTGCCAATCTCATCCATGCTGCTTTTTTAAAAAATGTGATTTTATTGCAAGATATTCACACACCAGACAACCCATCCAAGGTTTACAATCACTGGCTCACAGTCTCATCACATTCATCCATGCTGTTTTGACCACTATAGCTTTGTAAAATGCTTTAAAGTCAGGAACTATGAGTCCTGCTTCATTCTTCTTTTTCAAGATGTTTTTGGCCATCAGGGACATTCATTTATTTGATAATTGGCTTTTCTATTTCTGCAACAGCATACCTTGCAGAGTATTGATTGACTCTGAAATCATTTTGGGTAGAATTGACGTCTTAATGGTATTTAATCTTCCAGTCTGTGAGCATGGAGTGTCTCTCCATTTACTTAGGTGTTCTTTAATTTCTTTTAGCGAAGTTTTGTACAAGTCCTTCACATTCTTGGTTGTATTTATTCCTAGATATTTCATTCTTTTTCGTTCTTATTGTAAAAGGATTTTTTTTTCTTGATTTACCCCTCAGATTGCTCATTACTCGTTTATAGAAACACTACTGATCTTTGCTTGTCGATCTTATACCCTGCCACTTTGCTGAATTCATCTATTGGCACTAGTAGCTTTGTTGTAATTTTTAATTTTCTATATTGTGCTGGTTTGAAAGGATGTATGTACCCTAGAAAAGCCAAGTTTTAATCAAAATCCCATTTTGTAGAGGCAGAATAATCCCTTTTCAATACTGTATGTAATTAAATAATCTCCCTGGAGATGTAACTCAATCAAGAGTGGTTGTTAAGCTGGATTAGGGGAGATGTATTTCCACCCATTTGGGTGGGTCTTGATTGGTTTACTGGAATCCTATAAAAGAGGAAACATTTTGGAGAATGAAAGAGATTCAGAGAGAGTAGAGAAGAATGACATAGCTACAAGAAGCAAAGAGCCCATAGCCAGCGACCTTTGGAGATACGAAAGGAAAACACCTCCCGGGGAGCTTCATGAAACAGGAAGCCAGGAGAGAAAGCTAGCAGATGATGCCATGCTCTCCATGTGCCCTTCCAGCCGAGAGAGAAACTGACTGTATTCACCATGTGCCTTCTCACTTGAGAGAGAAACCCTGAACTTCATTGGCCTTCTTGAACCAAGGCATCTTTCCCCGATGCCTTTGATTGGACATTTCTATAGACTTATTTTAATTGGGACATTTTCTCAGCCTTAGAACTGTAAACTAGCAATTTATTAAATTCCCCTTTTTAAAAGCCATTCCATTTCTGGTATATTGCATTCCGGCAGCTAGCAAACTAGAACACATACATAGGATCATATCTTCTGCGAATAGTGAAAGTTTTGCTGCTTCTTTTCCAGTTTGGATGCCATTTTATTTATTTTCCTTGCCTAATTGCTCTGGCTAGAACTTCCAGCCCAGTGATTAATAACAGTGGGCAATGCTTTTCTTGTTTCACATCTTAGAGGGGAAACTTTAAGTCTTTCAGGATGGCATATGATGTGAGCTGTGAGTTTTTCATAGCTGACTATTATTATGTGGAGGAAGTTTCCTTCTATTCCTGTTTTTTATGTGTTTTTATCAAGAAAGGATGCTGGATTTTGTCAAATGTCTTTTCTACATTAATTGAGATGATCATGAGTTTTTTCCTCTTTGTTTTGTTAATGTGGTGTATTGCATTAATTTATTTTTTATATTGCTCCTGGGATAAAACCCACTCGATCATGGTGCATAATTCTTTTGATATGCTGTTGGATTTGATTTACAAGTATTTTGCTGAGAATTTTTGCATCTATGTTCATAAGAGAAATTGATCTGTAACTTTCTTTTCTTACAACATCTTTATCTGGCCTTGGTAATAGGGTTATGTTGGCCTCATTGAATAAGTTAGGTAATGTTCCCTCCTCTTCAATTCTCTTGGTAGAGTTTGAGCAGGATTAGCATTAATTGTTCTTGGAATGATTCATAGAATTCACCTGTGAAGCCATTGGGCTTTTCATTCTTAGGAGGTTTTTCATGACTGAGTCAATCTCTTAACTTGTAATTAGTCTGTGGAGGTCTTCTATTTCTTCTACAGTCAGGGTAGGCTGTTCATGTGTTTCTAGGAATTTGTCCATTTCATCTAGGTTGTCTAATTGTTGGCAAACGGCTGTTAATAGTATCCCCTTATGATTCTTTTTATTTCTGTGGGATAGGTTATAATGTACCCCCTCTCATTTCTGATTTTATTTACTTGTGTCTTCTCTCTTTTTCTTTGTCATTCTAGCTAAGAGTTTGTGAATTTTATTGATCTTTTCAAAGAACCAACTTTTGGTTTTGTTAATTCTTTCTATTCTTTTCTTATTCTCAATTTTATTTATTTTTGGCCTAATCTTTTTTACCTTTCCTCTTGCTTACTTTGAATTAGTTTGCGCTTCTTTTTCTAGTCCCTCCAGGTGTACATTTAGGTCTTTGAATTTATCTTTTTGTTCTTTCTAAATGTAAGTGTTAGGGCTGTAAATTTCCCCCTAAGGGCTGCCTTCACTGCATTCCATAAATTTAATACGTCGTGTTCTCCTTTTCATTTGCCGTGTGATATTTACTGATGTCCCTTGCAATTTCTTCTTTGACCCACTGACTGTTTACGAATGTGTTGTTTAGCTTCCATATATTTGTGAATTCTCCAGTTTTTCACCTGTTATTGATTTTCAGTTTCATTCTATTGTAGTCAGAGAAAGTGCTTTGTGTAATTTCAATCTTTTAAAATTTATTGAGACTTATTTTGTGACCCAAGATGTGGTTTATCCTGGAGAATGATCCATGAGCACTTGAGAAGAATGTATATCCTGCCGTTTTGGGGTGTGATGTTCTGTATTTGTCTATTAGGCCTCGTTCATTTATCATATCATTCAAGTTCTCTGTTTCCTTATGGATCCTCTGTCTAGATGTTCCATCATCTATTAATGAAAGTGGTGTATTGAAGTCTCTGACTATTATCGCAGAGATATCTGTTTCTCTCTTCAGTTTTGCCAGTGTTTGCCTCATGTATTTTGCAGTACTATGGTTAGATGCATAAGTGTTCACTGGAATTTAATCTCTGGCATTTCAAACCCCCATACTTGCAGTCTGGGCTTCATGGAGAAAATGAGGCTTGCTGTTGGTTCTAGTGGGTAAACAGGACAGAAATGGGCTTTCCAGATGAGGGCGATCACATCAACAGAGGTAGATGCTGGGAAGCACATGGTGTGTGGGCTTCATAGTGGCTGGGATAGAAGCTTCATCTCAATGTCAAGGCACGTGGCACTAGTTGGTTTCTGAGGCTCTGAATAAGGGCCTCCCCTCCTGGAGTCATGACCTCCTGTTTGTGTGCTAAAGCTGATGAAATGCAATAGACCAGAAATGGGCTGGTTTTTAACAATGGGTGGGGGGTGGGGGGTTGTTACCTTATAATTTTCAATTCTACGGCTGTGAAAAATGTCCAAATTAAGGCATCAACAAGACGATACCTTCTCTGAAGAAAGGCTGCTGGCAATCTAGACTCCTCTAGGCCAGGCTAGACCTTCTTTCCTGGGTCATGTTGCTTCCAGGTTCTGGCTTCAGTGATTCCCTCTCTCAGGTTCTCTGGTGCTTTTCTCTTAGTTACATGTCTGTTAGCTTTTTTGTTTGTTTGTATAAACAGTGTTGAAAACTTTATTTTATGTATTTGATTTTATTAACTATTATACAATATATTTTGATGAAATAGGTATAGTGTAAGTCTATAAATATTTGAATCCAAATAAAATATAAATTTTTAACTTACATTCACGAACACTCAGCAAAAAAAATCCTTTTTTTCTGAATATTGGTAATGAGTGTTTAAAACTAAAATGCCCATTATCTCCAAGATTTTTCCAAAGAGAAGCTAGAAATCTAAAAAATAATCCAGTAAGTCGGTATGTTATATAGTGACACTGAATTAGTGCTGAGTTACTTGTGATTACTCGCAATATATTTATGAGTTAAAAGCTAGTTTTCGAGTGCAGAAGACAAGAACTTGAGTCAGTCATCTCTTGGATTTATCCATAAATACTACCTGGCTTTAGTTTTCTATGTAATCATCTACCTGGAAACAGATGATTATAAATTACGTTTACATGTCATGTGGTTGGTGGCACACAGTAAAGCTGAAAAGGGAAAAATAGTAAATGTTCTAAAAACAGGATCTCTGTTAGCTTCTGTAGTGCTCTTTCTTTCCTCTTATACAGGTCTCCAGTAACAGGTTTAGGGTTTATCTTAATGAGGTGGGTCACATCTCAATTGAAATTACTCAATCAAAATGTCCCACCTACCATAGGTCTGCACCCATAGGAATGGATTAAAATAAATTTTAATAAATATATATATGAATATACATATAGATTTATGTAGTTTTGGTGTGTAATTCTTGCACTTCTTTTGTTAAATTTATATAAAAACTTATTCCTAAGTGGTTTATTTCTCTTATCATTTTGATTGGTTGTTTTTCAGTTGAATTTCTTTTGTTTTCAAGATATGCAATTATGTTATTGGCCTATAAGTTTAGTTAGTTTCTGTCTGGCATCTATTCCTCTTGTGGAACCACCCTTCTCTCATTCCAGGTGGTTTGTGTGGGAGATGATATTCAGTCTCTTGCTTCGGGAAAGGGCATCTGGTTCCACCTTGGTCAGTCAGAGGACTTAATCCTCTCCCATCAGTAATTGGTTCATAGGCAAGTGTCTGTCCCTTGCTGGGCCAATTAGAATCCACCTTGGATCTTCTCCACTGAACTATGGGAAAAGCTGCTCCTTCTTTTTCAAGGCACTCACACACTCTAAGCATGAAAAAAAGTATGGAAGATTAAGGAGAGGTCATTGCTATGTGATGGGAAAGCCAAGGAACCCTAAGGGTCATAGGCAGCCAGCCCCAAAACTCCACAGTCTTAAGTGAGAAAGCGTGGCCTGGCTGATGACTCACTTTTGTACTTTTCCTAGCTTTGGAATGGTGAGCCAATAAATTCCTGTTGTTTTAGACACTTCATTGTATGGTATTTGTTTTAGCAGCTAGGAAACAAAAACATGTCAATAAATTCTTTTTCTTTAGTTAAATTTTACCTCTTGAACCCAAATGCCCTTAGCAATCCAGAAAATCAAGTCTGGATTATTTTTGTTTGTTATAAAAATTTTTTTTAAATGCACATTGGGGTTTATAAGGTGCTAATGGAGATATTGTTGTGCCTTCCTTTTATCCATTAATACAATCTGTTTTATTAATAGGTTTACTGATATTGAACTCCATTTTTATTCTAGGGATGGCTCCTACTTGGTCCTTTGTAATTATTCTTTTAATGTACTGCTAAATTTTATTTGCTGATTTTTAGGAAAGATGTTGGGGCAATATTTGTAAGTATGATTTGTCAATGGGGAGTGATTAGAAAAGTGATAACTCATGGGTCACATCCCATCTGCTGACAAATTTTGTTTAACCTATCAGTATTTAAAAATCAGGTGATTTAAACGTAAAAATCCAGATTTTCAACTACGTGAAAAACAGGGTTGGTTCGCTGGGCCTGAGTTTCCGCGTGGTGCAGACCCCCGGGGGTGGAGGGAAGAGGCTCAGCTTTGGCTCCCACCCTCAGGTGTGCACCCCGCCGCCCTCAGCCGGCCACAGTCGCGCGCTGCTGTCACCTGCCTGGCCAGTGAGGATTTTTGAGTTTGTGACTCCTGTATGTTTTCTTTTTTGTGCTGCCCTCTTCAGATTCTCATGACTTCCAAACAGTTTACATGGTGTCAGAATGAACTGTTCTGTGAAAGGTTGGACTAATTCACCTGGGAAAGTGTTGGGTCTTGGTATTTATTACTAGTATTTTTTTTTTTTAAACTTTTCCCGAACTATTTCCCCTTCTCCTGTGGGCAGCCTTACCTGAAGGCCTGGACTTTATTCTCTGATTTGTATATATCTTTTTTCTGGGCTTGGGAGAGACCTACCTTTTATTTTTTTGGTGTATCTTTTTTTTTGTTTGTTTTTTTAATTTGCATATGGGCAGGAGGCACCAGGGATCGAACTCCAGACCTCCAGCACGGCAGGTCGGAGCTCTGCCTGCTGAGCCACGGCAGCTGCCCTACCTTTTATTTTTTTAAATTTTAATATTTTTACTGAGATATTTTCATGCATCATACAGTCCATCCAAAGTATACAATCAGTGACTTACTCTATCATCACATAGTTGCGTATTCATCATCATGATCATTTATAGAACATTTGTATCACTCCAGAAAGAGAAATAAAAAGAAAAAAGAAAAAAACCACACATCCCATACCACTTACTCCTCCCTCTCATTGGCCACTAGTATTTCAATCTACTCAATTTTTTTTTTTTTTTTTTTACCTCTTATCCCCCCTATTGCTTATACATTTTCTGTCCTAATATTTAACTCATCTGTCCATAGTCCGGATAAAGGGAGCATTAGCCACAAGGTTCTCACAATCACCTGGGGAAACCCATCTGACCTTCAGGTCACTCTCCCCACTCAGCCCTGAGCCCTGAGCCTGCTCTTACAACCCTGGATCTCTCCCTGTTCCAGTGGTTGCCCAGTGCCTTTGGTGGTAGGTCGGGGCTCCTATTCTTAATGTTTTTTAGGTTGACTTCACTCCATGTTGGTATTGGATAGTACCAATTGGTGGGTGGGTATTAGTGAAGTCTTCTCTGGCTTCTTTCTGCCCCATCCAGCCACCTCCTCCTCCCAGATAGCCTGGAGGGCAGAGGGTCAGGGTTGGGATTTGTGCCACAGGGTACCAACATCTCCCACCTTTCCCTTGGCCGCCACGTTCGGATGTTTGTGTCATGAGGTTGTTTTCACTGAAGGCTTAGGCTTCTGCTGGTGAAGTAAAAACTTTTTTTGTTTTAATTCGCTAGGTATTGGGGAAGGAAGAGTGTGCAATTTGCTTTAATCTGCTCTCCTTCTCCAGAAGTATCTATTGAAGTCTTTAAAATGAAATTTAAAAAAAACATAAAGAGAAACAAACAATAGCTCACATTTTGGAGCTTGTTTATTAAAGGAGTCATGAGATAGCAGCCGGCTGTCTCATTTTAAACTGTAGTGACTGGAATGAATTTAGCTCTGACTTTTGAAACAGCCCCAAAGTGGTATGTATTTCTCTGTCAGAGAGTAGCACATCTCAGGATTTGGTGTGGGGTATATGCCCAGCCCCAGGTGGGTGGGCAATGAGAGGAGAGCATGTGCCTTCTGGAAGTCCTGAGCCAGGGGGAGAGGGCAGGCCAGGGCTGGGCATCCTCCACGAAGCTGCTCTCTTTGGAGACTCTTCAGAGAAGCCTGTGGACAGGTGTGATGCCCAGGTGGGAGCCAAAACAGGTGGGCTTGGGACGAGGTGACCAGGTGCTTGCCATTTGGGAAGGCTGTTCTCAGGCAGCAGGGTCCAGCTCCCCTGTTGGAGGGAGGGTGGGAAGTTCAGTTAACTTAGGAAGAGGGGTTCCACAGGCTCGAGACGCTCACAGGAGAGAATGAGGAGCCGGGGGCAGGAAGCGTGGGGACTGAGGCGACACCGAGGCAGTGGGTCCCTCAAACAGGTTGGCAGAGAAGGAGGCCTGGAAAGCAATGTTTAAGGCTGGTGGAGGAGCCCCACTCCCAGGTAGAAGAAGCAGAGGGTATTTATTCTTTCATTTTTGTCCTTTGAATTTTCATTACACACACACACACACATACACACATATATATATGTATTTTTTTTTTTTTGCATGGGCAGGCACTGGGAATAGAACCTGGGTCTCCGGCATGGCAGGCAAGAACTCTACCACTGAGCCACCACTGCACTGCTGTATATTTTTGTTTTTCAACTGCCAAATATACAGAGCAAAAAATTGAAAATCCACATATCCCCATGATCAATTTTAGAACATTTTCATTACTCCAGGACAGCAATAAGAATAAAAAAAAATAAAAATAAACCCTCCCATACCCCTGACCACAACCCGTTTCTGATTCATAGTATGGGTATCGTAGTAAATTTATTACTGTGAATGAAAGATTATTAAAATATTACTGTGAACTATAGTCCATAGTTAGCTATTCCCTCCCCCCATATATCCCTCTATTATTTATTCATTTATTTTACATTTGTAGTAGTCCATGCAAGGACCTATTTATCTTTGTAATGTTAATCAGTGACATACATAATTTTAAACAACCACTTTCAATCAAATTCACCTACAATTGATACTATAATTTATAATCCCAGTCATGCGCTTCCATCGCCTCTTTCCATTCCCAACATTTAAATGCAATCTCCTTAACAATCCTGTACACATCAGGTAACCGGTCCCTTTTCCTCCAGTTCCTGTCTGTCTCTGGTGATGTAAATTCTACATTTTAAGACTCTGAGTTTACATGTTCTAGTTAGTTTTTATTAGTGAAATCACACAGTAACTGTCCTTTTGTAGAAACATATTTTAATGTTATGTTTGTGAATGGGATCAGACTGTACTCGGTTTTTCTGAGGTGCATGTCTCCTCAGTATATCTGAGAAGAAAATACATGTCAGTATATACTGTTCCTTCTCATTGTTTTCCTTTTTCAGAAATTTCTCTTCTTATTTTTGCTTTTTTTTCCACATCAGCCTTTATAATAGCTTGTCAAGTTACATAAAAACAAATCCTGTTGAGATTTCTATTTTTATTACGTTGAATTTCTGGATTAATCGAGAGGAGAACTGACATTGTACAATATTAAGTTCTGCAATCAGGCAACATAAACATAGTCTTCATATTTATACAGCTCTGTTTGTGAACTTCAATAAACTTTTATAATTTTCTTCTTGTAATTCCCAGCTAGGCATTTTATGGCATTCATGTTACTGCAAAGAAAAGATTTTTTTCCTTACTACTCTTTCTAAATGGTTAATGATGGCTCATAGGAAAGCTATTGATTTTTAAAATGTTGCTACTCTAACCATACACCTTACTCTACTCTTATTAGCTTTAGTCTTACTAGCTTTTCAGTTGAGTCTCTTGCGATTTCTACATAGATAATCATATTTTCTGCCATTAGATCTGTTTTCTCCTTCCTATATATCTTATTCTTTTTCTCGTGTGCAGGTAGGAAATGAGTGAAACTGGTTGCACGGTCAGGATAACGCATGCAAAACAACAGGGCAGATGCTGGCAGTGGGCAGCTCTCCTGGGAAGCTCTAGACTCTGAAATAGGCACACTGGCCACTGGCCACTTTTAGCAGGGCTCATGATCTCCGAATGAAAGGTCTTCTAGCTTAGGACTCCTGCTGATACAGCCAGCACTTTTCTAAGTGACAGAATTCTGAGTCTGTGGAAGTCAGTGTTCGGTCTAAAGATCATGATAAATCCTTTTCATGGTGGAGATGCTCTCTGAATGGGTCTGGGATCAGTGAAATGAACTTGACGTGTAGAGCAATCCACAGCAATGATGTTATCCTACAGCAATCTGAAATAATTGGAAAACATCCTTCTAGACAGAGTATTTTGCAAAAGAAATGAGTCAGTTGCATAGATTTGTACCTGCTTGACAGAGGACTTCTGACTCTGTGGGAGTGGAAAAGAGATGGAACAATCTTGGATACTTATCAGTCTTCACTTTATATTTCTGTGGCCATGAAGGCCAGAAAGTGCAGTTTGGTGACCAAATTTTCAGGGGCCAGTGGCCCCCAAACCTGAGCTGTAATGAAGGGAAACCATAGTGCACATCTATTGCTTTAGTCTGCTCAGCTTTTTTCTTGTTGTATCATAACAGAATGCTCTGTCCTGGCCAGAAGGACGAGCAAATAGCCCAAGCCAGGCAAATCAAAGTCCTCTCCTCGGATCTGGGAGCCAGGAGAGAAAAGCCTACTTTTCTGTACAGCAGAGTGCTGGAAGGAGGAGAGTCATGCCCCGTGGAGAAAGTGAATCTGAAGGGAATAAAACAAGCATAAGGAGCGACAAGAAGAGAAAGTTCAGGGTTCTGGTCAGGTGGCAGCTGGCGCCATCTCTGCCTTTCCTGTGAGCTGGCTATTGAGTTGATACATTCCTCTCTCTTCCTAAGCTAGTTTGAACTGGGTTTGGGAAATCTGCAGTGCCCTGTCTACTGGAGGGTCAAACTATTCCCAGAGGGTAAATAGGAGAAGGTGGGTAACTGTGACCACACCTTTTACCTTGGCTTCACACTTCTGATTCCTAAAGAATTTGAGTCATTGCTTTATTGTGAAAGATTTTAGAGTAGATTCTCTGAATTGAAATTTTCATGAGACTCCTGCTGTTTTAGTGTGTATGATCTCTGATTTTTATTTTGGGGGTTTGATTTTTAGGAAAATGATCATTAAAATAAATGCTTGGAGAAAACAAGGGGTCAGAAGGAGGAGGGCTTCATTTAGAGTTCCCCTGCAGAGAAGCCCGATCCCTAAGGGATTAATGTAGCTGCGGTGTCAGAGTGCTTAGTGGCAGAAGGAGCCATCCCAAGCAGCTCACGTGACCCAAGCCAAACCTGGTCCTCATTGTTGTCAGACGGACACCTCATGCTCACTCAGGTTTGTTCACTTTCTCTTTCTCTCCTTGGCCTGGGACTGTTTGCTTGGTTTCCCCCCAGATTTTAAGCCCTGAGGATGGGAACAGAGTGCATTTGTTGAGATTAAGACCAACAGCATCAAGCGATGTGATTGCAGAGGGTGCCTGGATTTGACACCACCTGAAAACATCTTTATGCTAGAGGGGATGTGGGAAGAGATTTCCCCTGTCGCCCAATTTCCCTGAACCGGACTTGCTGGCACGTGGGCCTTTGGTGACTAGTTGGGAAGTGGTCATTGACTGGTAGAACTGCCCACCCAACTGGGGGAAGTGTCCTGCTGTTTCTCTTCTTTAGCATTTATATTTACTGTTACCTTACCTCATTCAAAAATATGTAATCACGATGAATAACAGCTACCATTTCTGAGGGCCCACTATATGCTAGGCACTTTATGTGTGTTCCTACTGATCTTGGTTGTAAGCTTGCAGAGTTGTTTTCTTATTATTCTTGTTTTTGATCAAGGAAACTGAAGCTCTAAACGGTTTGGATAACTTGTCCAAAGTCTCATTCTAGGAAGCGGCAAAGTGGGGATTTGAACCTAAGTGGTCAGATGCCAAAACACTGTTCTTTGCACACTTGCAGTCATTCTGTCTCCTGGGCAAGCTTTTTTTTTCAGAAAAAAGGAAAAACTCATACATGCCATACCCCTTACCACTTCCTTTCATTGACCTTTAGTATTTCAATCCACTCAATTTATTTTAGCCTTTGTTCCCCCATTATTTGTTTATGTTTTATTCATATGTTTTTACTCATCTGTCCATACCGTGGATAAAAGGAGCATCAGACACAAGGTTTCCACAATCACACAGTCACATTGTGAAAGCTGTATCATTATACAGTCATCTTCAAGAATCAAGGCTACTGGAACACAGCTCTACGGTTTCAGGCACTTCCCTCCAGCCACTCCAATATGCCATAAACTAAAAAGGTGATTTCTATGTAATGTGTAAGAATAACTGCCAGGATAACCTCTTGACTCTGTCTGGAATCTCTCATCCACTGACACTTCATTTTGTCTCATTTCTCTCTTCCCCCTTTCGGTCGAAAAGGTTTTCTCAATCCTTTAATGCTGAGTTCCTGGGTGAGCTTTTAAATGATACCAGTGTTGGGGACCCACATTAAATCAGCTCCTCTGGGAGATGGGACCAGCCACTGGTAAGTTATTCAGGCTCCCTAACTGATTCTAAAGGGCAACCAGGGTTGAGAACCATTGCATTACGCCATGGTACCTGTCCTCTATGCCATTTCCCATTGCTCAGAATCATGTCTATCTTCTGTCTTGGCAAATCCTCTTGGCTTTACCTTCAGAATGTGCCCAGAAGCTGACCGCTGCTCACAACTTCTACTGTCACCTTCCTGCATGCGTCTCCTGGCTGGGCCGCTGCAATAGCCTCCTTCCTGGTCTTCCTGCTTCTAACCTTGCCCCACTATGGTGCAGCATTAACACAGCAGCCAGCCTGCTTCTTCTGATACACGTCAGATCAGGTCATTCCTTGTTCAAAACCCTCTCATGGCTTCCGTCTCACCAAGAGTAAAACCCAGTAGTTTTACTAGAACTACCAGAAACTAGTTCTTTCCAGTTACTACAAAATCCTTTCTGATTTGGCTCCTGCACCTCTCTGCCTTCCCTCCTGACCAACTCTGTCCCTTACTTATTTCCCTGCAGCCGAACTGGACTTTGTTGGAAAATGTCAACAGTCTCCTGCCTCAGGGCCTTTGCACTTGTTGTTAGCTCTGACCAGAACAGTCTTTCCCCAGATAACCTCACAGCTCACTCAGTTCCTTTTTGCCTCTGCTCAAAAGTTCCCTTATCTAAGAGGCCTTCCAGGTCCACCTATCTACAATAGCAGCCTCACGCCACCATCTTCACACTCCATTCCTTACCTTTCTCTTGGCACCCAACACCAACTTATGGATTGCTTTGTTGTCTGTCTTGCTTCACTAGAATGTCTTTTCCATGAGAACAAGGACTTTGTTTCGTTCATTGTTCTAACCCTATGCCTGAAATGGTGTCAATATGATAAATATTTGTGGAACAGACATATTGCAACTTTTAATTGTTAAATTTATTTTATTTTGTTTTTTTATTAGAGCAGCTGTGAGTTTACAGAAAAATCATGCAGAAAGTACAGCGTTCCCAGATATCCCTCTCAGTTTCCCCATTATTAACTTTTTGCAAGAGTGACTTGCCTTTGTTACAGTCGATAAACCAATATAACCATAATTATATCATGATACATAGTTCATAGTTTAATTGAATTCATTCTTTTTGTTGTCCAGTTCTATACGTTTAAAAAAATTTTAATGATGACATATGTATAATTAAAAAATTTCCATTTTAACCCCTTTCAAGTATACAATTCAGTGGTATTAATTACATCCATAGCATTGGGCTGCCATCACCGCCCTCCATGCCCAAAGCTTCTTCATCACCCCAAACAGAAACTCTGTACTCATGAAGCAGTAATTCCCAGTTCCCACGCAACTGTAATGTGAGAAATGCAAGATATGCAAAGGGTAAATAAGGCTAAGAAAAATGAAATAAAGCTATGGGTGAAGTTAATGCTCAGAATGCAAGCCATATCTCTTGTACATTTTGCTTGAGATGTAGCTGCAAATTTGACTTTTGGCTTTTCAGCCATCAATGCAAAAGGGAAAATAGTATTACTAAAAAAATTTACAGTGTCCATAAGAAAAATAGAAGCCTGCTACACAGGTGGGACAGCTCTTCCTAATCCTAAAATATAAAACAAATGATCAATTTAATCCTCATCAGAGGATATGGTATGAGAAAGCAAACAATAGCCTTAAAATAAATAAAAGGAATTTCACTAGTTCTTTGATTCTTGGAGACTCTGAAGTCATAATTGCTGATTGTTGAGTATCCTGCTTTCCAACTTTATAGTGTGCCATTTTTGCATGTTATGATATCCTCTGGAAATATGCCTTTGATGGTGCACAACTTTCCCTCAAGAGGCTCTAAAATAATCTGTTTAAGCATTCCTCTATAACGGGGGATTTTAACGACTTCTATTTTTTTTAATTAAAAGTAACACTGCAGGATTTTTCCTTGAGCAAATCTTTGCTTATCTTCCTGTGATTTCTTTAGGCTGGATTCCTAGCAGTGGGTCAAGGAGGGCACAGATATTGAAGGCTCTTGTCATTTGACAGATTGTTTTCCAGAAATATTCAACCAATTTGTGCCCTTGTTAAATGAAAAGCTCCTTTTTATCTTTATTCTGTAACCCTACAATCCTTTCCAGGGTTGAACATTATCTTAAGAGAGAAAATATTTGCTAATTTATGGGTTAAAAAGATGTCTAATTTTAAATTTGCATTTCTTTGATTAATAGTGGGATTGTATTTTTTTTCACGCATTCCTTTTTGTACATGTGAATAACTTTTATTTTTGCCCATTGTGTTGTCAAAATGGGCTATTCATTGTTGTCATAATTAGCTCTTTATGAAATGCCACTTGATTGCAGGTTTGTTGGCAATTTGTCATCTGTCTTTTAATTTTTTTGTGTGGTACCTTAAGCTATTTTAAAGTCAAATTGATCTTTTGTGATTGTGTTCTCATTTGCATTTATTCTTAGAAAATTCTTTCATTTTTAGATTATCTAAATATTTACCTGCATAGTGTATTAGTCAGGATTCTCTAAAGAAACAGAACCAACAGGAGCTATCTGTAAAATATGAATTTTAAAAAGTGTCTCACACAACCTTGGGGAAGTAAGAGTCCAAAATCTGTAGGGCAGGCTGCAAGCTGGCAGCTCCAATGAACTCTCCAGGAGAGGATCGCTGGCTGAAGCAGAAAAGAGAGATTCTTTCTTCTGAATTCTCATTAAAAGCCTTTGGGTGATGGGATTAAATGTCACTCATTGCAGAAGACGCTTCCCTTAGCCTACTACAGATGTAATCAGCCATGGATGCAACCAACATGGTCATGATTTAAGTCCATGAAATGTCCTCATTGCAACAGACAGGCCAGTGTTTGCCTTGTCAGACAACAGGGCACCACTACCTGGCCAAGCTGACACATGAACCAAACCATCACACTTGGTATTTGATTACTTTATGATTTTTAATGTTCATCTCTGAATAAACTTTCCTTTTTTAATTTGAAAAAAATTAAATACAGAAAAGTTCATAGATTAGTTTAACAATCATCCATGTGACCTATTACTGTGATGGTGCTATTTTATAATCTCCAGAGTTTTAAAATGCAAGAAATAAAAATTTCATTGAAACCTCCTTTGTATTCCTTCTAGTCACAATCTTTCCCTTTTCTCCTTAGAATCAACCCCATCATGAAATTTATGGGTGCCCTTCAAGTCCATGTTTTTTTTTGTATCAATTTTTTTATTTCATGCCTCTGAACACTATAGTATTATTTTGCATATTTAGCTTTTTTTTAATTCAATCACATTGTGTACATTCTTGTTTTAGTTTGCAAGCTGTCAGAATGCGATATACCAGAACTTGAATGGCTTTTCAAAAGGGGACTTTAATAAGTTACAAGTTTACAGTTTTAAACCTATGAAAATGTCCAAACTGAGGCATCCAGGGAAAGATATCTTAATTCAAGGAAGGCTGATGCATCTGGAAACACCTCTGTCAGCTGGGTAGTAGTCTCATGGCTGGCATCTGCTGGTTTCTTGCTTATGGGCTCCGTTTCTTTCAGCCTCTGTTCCTGTGGGGGTTCCTCACTTTGCTTCTCTGGGGCTGGCTTTCATCTCTTGGCTTCCCTTGGCTCTCTCCAGATTCTGGCTTGCTTAACTTCTCATGGCAACATCTGCTGGGCTCCAAACATCTCCAAATACCCCAGTCTCTGTTCTCCAAAGCAACTGTTCTCCAAGAGTAGAACAAGCTCTCTCTGTTGACTCTCCTCTGCTCTGAAATTTCTTGGTTGTGTCATTTTTGTCATTTCTGATTCTCTCCAGTATGTTTCCTCTTTTGAAGGATTCCAGTAAATGAATCAAGACCTACGTGGAATGAGTGGCGTCACATCTCCATTGAATCAAAAGGCCACACCCACGATTAGGGTGTCACATCTCCATGAAGATAATCTAATGAAAAGTTTCCAACTTGTAGTATTGAATCAGGATTAATGAAATGGCTGCTTCCACAAGACTGGATCAGTATTAAAGCATGACTTTTCTGGGGTACAGAATACTTTCAAACTGGCACAATTCTGAAACTCTGCCCCCCTTTTTTTTTGGTTTGCTCAAGATAGTGTTTTTGAGATTTATTCACTTGGATACTTATATCTAGTTTATTTAATTGCTGTTTAATAGTCCAACAGATGACTATATCCCATTTTATTATCTGTTTCCCTATTGGAACACCTACCAATCACCTGGTCCCTTTACCTTCAATCTCTCTCCAGCCTACACTATCCCTGGAGTAAATTCCTCTGAAATGTTGTCACAGGTCGAGTTTCCTCAGAAGCCAACCTTGAGATGGAGATGAATCCATGTAGAAAGTTTATTAGTCATAAACACCCATGGGAGACAAGGGAGGGAAGCAGGATGAGCAGATAGAAAAATTAGGCTGCGAGGCTGTCTCAAGAGGGCCTCACTCAACCCCCAGGGGGCTCCGAGGCTGGGATGGTCCTTTGAAGTTGTTCCAAGTTGGGATGAGGGTTCCCGCCATCATACCCCTACATCTGTTTTTGGATGTAGCCTGCTCCAGGGAAGGGTGTGACCTTGGGCAAAGAGTATCTCTGCAGCTGACCAGCTTCCCAAACAGGACTAACCACCAGCAGCAGGTCCAGCCACGAGGGTGCTCAGCCCTTCAGTCCTGAAGAGAGATCTGGGCACCACATCTTGCCATCACTGCTGCTGTCTTGTTACTTCACTGTCTGGAAACCCAGGCTTTTCTCATTCAGAAGGTTGAGATTCCCAAAGGAAGTAGTGCCGTGGGTGGCCCTCTCCTTCGGCTTCTACTGACCCAGACTTTGGATTGTTTTGTGAATCTGCTACAGATTTATCCGTTTACATCCTAGGAGGGCTTTTTCTTCAAGTGCTCAGCCTGATTTGGTCCCATCTTTATTACATCTTGCAAAGATAAAATAAAACAGAAAACTGAAGTTTTGAGCATGGAAGTTAATTGATTGACTCATCCATTTGCTCATTCATAAATATTTATTGAGCACCTGCCATGTGCCCAGGTGTGGTTCCAGCGGTTTGGCACACAGTAGCCAGAGCTTACATTCTAACAGGATATGCAAACAGCACACCAACAAACAGATATATAATATAATGATAGATATGGATGTAATAATATAATGATAGATACGTAGTGGGAAAAAATCAAATTAGGTTAAGAAGATAGAGAATGGGAGAGAGAGGGGCATTTTTAAACAGGGACCACCTCTGATAAAGTGACATCTAAGCAGACACCAGAAGGAAATGAACAAGTGAAAAATGTGAATATCTGCTAGAAGAGTTTCTACACAGAAGGCACAACATATGCAAAAGTCCTGAGGCAGGAGAGAGCTTGGCATGGTTGAGGAACATCAGAAACAGCAGTATGTGTTCTAGTTTGCTAGCTGCCAGAATGCAATATACCAGGAACGGAATGACTTGTTAAAAGGGGAATTTAATAAGTTGCTAGTTTACAGTTCTAAGGCCAAGAAAATGTCCCAATTAAAACAATTCTATAGAAATGCCCAATCTAAGGCATCCAGAGAAAGATACCTTGGTTCAAGAAGGCCAATGAAGTTCAGGGTTTCTCTCTCAAGTGAGAAGGCACATGGTGAACACAGTCAGGGCTTCTCTCTCAGCTGGAACGGCATGTGGTGAACATGGCATCATCTGCTAGCTTTCTCTCCTGGCTTCCTGTTTCATGAAGCTCCCCAGGAGGTGTTTTCCTTTTGTATCTCCAAAAGTCGCTGGCTGGTGGACTCTCTGCTTCGTGGTGCTGTGGCATTCTCTGCTCTCTCAGATTCTCTCACTTTCTCCAAAATGTTTCCTCTTTTATAGGATTCCAATAAACTAATCAAGACCCACCCAAATGGGTGGAGACACATCTCTTCGTAATCCAGTTTAACAGCCACTCTTGATTGAGTCACATCTCCAGGGAGATGATCTAATTCATTTCAAACATATAGTATTGAATAGGGATTAGAAGAAACAGCTGCCTTTACAAAATGGGATTAGGACTAAAACATGGCTTTTCTAGGGGACATCCATCCTTTCAAACCAGCACAGTGTGGCTGGAGTAGAGGGAGAGAGGAAGTAGCAGGACCAAGGTTACAGAGGTAGCCAGGGGTCCGATCAAGTGAGCCCCAGTAGGTTATGGGAAGGACTTTTAATTTTTTTTTTTAAACTTTTTTATTAATTAAAAAACTTAACAAAAGAACATTAATATATCATTCCATTCTACATATACAATCAGTAATTCTTAATATTATCTTAGTTGCATATTCATCATTTCTTAGAACATTTGCATCAATTTAGAGAAAGAAATAAAAAGACATCAGAAAAAGAAATAAAACGATAATAGAGAAAAAAAGATTATACATACCATACCCCTTACCCCTTGCTTTCATTTATCACTAGCATTTCAAACTAAATTTATTTTTTCATTTGTTCTATGGGAAGGACTTTTGTCTTTTACCCTGAGTGGGTAAATTGTTCAAATTGTTGAATTTCAGGGGACAAGTGGCATGCTCTGACCCATTTTAGAAGGAACCCTCTAGGGATTGTATGAAGAATGGAAAGTCGGGGGACCAGAATGTAAGCAGGGATTGATTGCAGAAGTCTAGGAAGACATGTGGGGCCTCAACCCTGGAGGACGAATGGATCATATTTAAAGCCCCGGGACTGGGTGAGTTCCACTAGGATTGCGTGCAGGTGGAGAAGAGGACCCAAGAGGTCAGAGAGAGGGTGAGGATGTAGGAATCTAGGCCGGCTAGACAGAAGGAAAACTGGGGGGCGCATTGTCTAGGAAGCCATGTGAAAGCAGCATTCCAAGATGGGTGACACGAGCAACTGGGTCAGCTCCTGCTAAAAGGTTACCCTTTCCCAACTTGCCACCACAGGTACATTTCCCAGATTTAAACAATTATTTGGGCATTTCATTTGGAATTTGGGAAGTAGGAGAGTTAAATACATAAACTCAAATCTAGATCTTCATTGGCATTGTTAAATGTCATTATTCCTTTATATGAATTCTTTACTTATTTTTAAACAGTTTTATTCACACATCAGACAATCCAACCTGAGTGTATAGACACGCCTTCGCCACCACACTCTATCTGAAGACATCTCGTTTTCGTCCACAAAGAATCCATAATGAATTATTTATTTTAAGGAGCGAGGTCACCATCTTGGGGTTTCTCTCTTTCCTCTAGACCCTTCCAAGGACTCTCTTCTAGATGTTGATTTCGACCTCGCATGCAGTGCCTGCTTTTCCATCTGGAGCTCTGAGCCTGGAGGTTTGCATCCTCAGCCATTTGTTTGTCATTCTTCTGGCCGCAGTTGTTCACTCCATGGCTGTTTTCTCCCACCTTGAGCTAATTCTGCTCACTAACATGCTCATCTGTATGTCCCTCATGGCATAAGCCCAGTTTTCTGCAGCCAGTAGACTGTCATTTTATGTGAAGTGTAAAATTTCCTTTTCCTAAATGTAATTTTTTGCTTTGATAAAGCACTCTCTTAATCCAGTTTTTGGCAGAGGATATACTGGGCTGTATTTGTTGGCAATGGCATTATCTACTTAAGCAAAGGGAAAAAGAAATCAAAGCCTTTTAATGAGGTTCAAAGCCAAAGCAGTCCCTGGAGTCCCCTTTGGTCTCAGCTTTTTCAAATTACAATTGAAATTATTATTCTGGGTAAAGAGAAACAGAACCCAGAATCCCCTTTGAAGAAGGGAAATGTCTCTCTCCAAGACATCTATCAGCCTCTCTCTTCCAGGGGTAAGATGCTCCAACCACTCTTTCTAGTTAGATATTAGGTTGAACGCTACAGTATTTGGAAGATTTTGTTTCGTTTTGTTTGGGAAACAAAACAAAAAGCCTGATTGGTCGTCAGTTTTGGGTCAAGGGTCACATTTCCCTAAGTCCTATGGACCTGTGAGCCCCCTTTGCAGAGGAGAGTGCCTTAAGGCTCGGTTTACTCTGGCCGGCTGCAACACCACAGCAGCCCAGCATGCTGAGAAAGGGAGAGACCAGAACATCAGGATGTGGGAAAATCAGAACATCAGACTTTGGGAAAGTGACTGAGGGCCTCTGTGTACACATACATTACTTTATGTTTTTGTTAAGCTCACCAGTGCTTTCATACTGTAGCATTAGTCCCCTCGGGCTGCCAGAATCCCACGTAGATTAGCAAACAGCCATTTCCATTTAAGTAAAACACTGCCTGTAGTCACTTTTGCCTGCCAGGGGAGTGGCATATTTCGTAAGAAGTGGTGTCTTTTTTGTTAAGGAAAACACCTCTATGGGGGGAGATTGAGAAAGACAGATCCCCTAGAGCACATCCTCTGTGGCAGGGATGCCAGAAGCCAGAAGCAAGCGCCACATTGTTCTGCCTTATCGTGTGGGAAAATTTGTGTTTCCTAGGGTGGCCTCAGAGAAACAGAGAGAACTTTATGAATGTCCGCTGCTTTCCTTTGTTTGTCTTGTTCACCCCCGTAATAACCCCTGGCACATAGTAGATGCTCAATATAATATTTGTTGAATCAATGGAGAGAAGGGGGAAGTGTGAGGAAGGGCAAGAAAAGGGAGTCCGAGAACATGGGAGGAGCTAGAGACCCACACAAGATCACGGGTCGTGAGAAATTGCCAGCGCCCTGAAATGGCTGCTGTATTTCTAGCACATTGAATTGTGGTTGGTTCCTGTCCAGTGATGTGATTGCCCCCTCACCCTAAGGCTTCAGGGAAAGTCCCACAGGTTTGTGTTGATGGTCTGCATGGGAATGAAGGAGAAAGTATGCACCCAGGGCTGGCAGGTTCAGGTGTGAAAAGTCAGGCTGGAGGAGGAGGCAGCAGTATGGACTGACTCAGGAGAAAGTGAGACCGCTTCTCCCCCTGCCCACCCTCCCTCCCAACTCACAGCTACTGGGGGTGGGTGTGGGTGTGGGTGGGTGGGGGGTTCCTGATGGGGTTTTCAGGGTTTAGGGCATAAGACTTCAAGCCATTCAACTCGAATGCCAGAGAAATGGAACGAGAAACATTTAACTCACACCCCTTTGACAAATGTGGAAGCCAAGCTCAGAGAAGTTAAATGAGGTTGCTAGTGTTATTTAGGAATTTGAGTGGGAGAATTAGGGCTTGAACCAATTCTCTAAGCTCTGAGTTTTGTCCTGCTGATTTGCTACCTGGGTGGCCGCCTGTTATCTGTCTTTTCTTAGGTTCTGATCATTCTTCTTGGGACATGGTCTCACTTTATTGAAGGGTAAAGGGAAATGTAATGAATGATGGGGTGGGTTCCCAAACATCTGTTCACGGAACTATTATGAATGCCCTGGTTTTCCAAGCAGGAGTTAGAGCTCATCATAAAGTGTGGGACCACGGGGAAAACAAGGACCGTATTGGAAAGCAGGACATCTGGGTTCTTGCCTGGACTCTGTTCCACGTCACTGTGTGACCCTGTGCAGATCACATCCCCTCTGGAATCTATTGTGGATATCAAATGTGCTGTGAGAAATCTCTCTTTATTCTTTCTAATATGGGTGAGTCTTAGGGGAACAACCATACCTGGTTTGCCTTGGATGGAGGAGAGTTCCCAGGGTGCAAACATTCAGTTTTAAAATGGAGACAGTTCCAGGCCAACTGGGACAAATTGATCACTCTAGGGGACCGAGTCCTCTCATGGTAGTCAGGATTCAAGATGGCCCTCGATGATCCCGACCCCCTGCTATTCAGACCTTTGTATGCTCTGCTCCCACAGTGTACCAGGGTTGGTCTGTGTGACCAGTAGTGTATGCAGAGGTGATGATGTGTCACTTCCGAGTTTAGATAATAAAGGACTATGGCTTCCAACTTGGGCTTGCTTCTCTCTCTCTCTCCCTCAGAAGGGAGAAGCCAGCTGCCATGTTGACAACAGCCCTGAGGAGAGGCGCATGTGGTAAGGAATTGAAGTCTTTGGCCAACAGACAGAAAGGAACTGAGGGACAGAAAAATAACTGTGTAGATGAGCTTGGAGGTAGATCCTTCAGTCCCGTGGAGCCCTGAGGTGATCTCAGCCCCAATGGACAGCTCGACTGCAACATTGAGAGCCATGGAGCTGGAACCTTCTAACCCTCAGAAACTGTGAGATAATAAATTGCTATTTAAAAATAAACATTAAACAATAGACAACTAATATGGTGGCATTTCTGAGACAATTTTCAGAGAAAACAGAGCTCTAACAGCCTTCCAGGAAAGGGGGGAGACGTAATCATTCCCCTGGCCACAGTGATTGGCTCAGGCATGGACATGGGACCCAGGGCTGTCCAATAAGAAGGAACTGAGAAATATTGGCACAAAAATACTCTTTTTCTTTGGGCTTGTGGTGTGAGCATGTGAGCCATATGAACAGAGCCTGGAACTCACCAGTGGGGTGAAGTATGGAGGATAGAGGGCAGCATATGGGGACTAGGCAAGGAAAGCTGAATGTGGATCCTGGTCATGTTGTGTAATTCCAAGATCAAACTGCCCCTGAAGATGACCCTTGGCCTATTCAACTGGGTGAACTAACAAACTCCCTTTTGCTTCTTTAGTTTAAGCAAGTTGAGTTTGATATCATGCCTCTTGCATCCCAAAGATTCCTAACTGATTCCCATTTTATAGGTGAGGAAACTGAGGCTCAGAGAGCTTAAGTGACTTGCCCAAGGCCACACAGCAGATAAGTGGCAGAGCCAAAACTCCTACCAGGACTTTCCAACAAAGGAACTCATCCTCTCTCTACAAAGGCCAGCTGGACAATGAATTTGACTCTGACAGCCCTGATTTCCAGGAGCTAGACATTCCAGGAAAGATCAAGTAGGTTAGGATGAAAAAATTATGACACCGGCAAAGTTCATTCAAAATACAAAAGTAGCTTTTTTTGTGCTCTGGCTGCCAGCCTTGGCTGAGGAAATGACCAGGCCTGAGAGAAACTGTGAATGTGCATGTATCTCAGTGGAGGCCTGAGAGAAGAGTCACAGCATCTCCAGCCGTTGTTGCAAATGCAGGCTTTGTACCAGGAGAAAAGGAGCCTACCAGAGGTATATGAGATTATATAGGACAACTGCTGGAGCAAACAACCCCAATCTCAGGGTTCTGGTATGAGAAAAGTTTGTTTCTTGCTTATGCAAGATGTGTCAGATGTGACAGGTCTTCTGGGCAGCTTCCTTCCAAGCACCGGCTCAAGGATTCTGGCTTTTTCCACCCTACAGTTTAGCCACTTTTACCACTTGCCTCTCACTCATCATGGAAGGGGACGTGAGAATGTGGAAGAGGCCCACTTACTGTTAATTGCTTTGGACTGGAAGTAATACATCATAACTGTTTACTTTCCATTGGTGAAAACTAGTCACGTGGCTCCATTTAGATGCAAGTGAGCTGGGAAAAGCATGTTAGCCACATGCCAATGAAGAAGAAATGGGTTTGCTGAGCATCTGTCAAGTTCGCATTGTTTGCGTAACCATTTAATATGGGCAAATAGAGCTAAAATCCAGATCTCGCTTCACATGCCGAGCTGTTTGCCCTGGTGCAGGACTGCATCCGCCCTGAGGAAGAGACCTATTGTTCTCACAAGGGGTTATCTTTTCTGATGGTTTTTCCCAAATGCCTTGCCATTTTGTACAAAGGTACTGTAATGGTTAATTTCGTGTATTACCTTGGTTAGGTTATGATGTCCTAAGTTGTTTGGTCAATCAAGCGCTGGCTTGATTGTTACCATGAGGGTATTTTGAAGATGGGTTTGCATCATTAGTCAGTTGATGGCATCTCCAGCTTGTTGCATCTATAGACAACAAAGAAGATTGCCCTCAACAACGAGAGGAACCCACTCCTCCAATCAGTTAAGGTCTTAATGCGAGAACTGAGGATTTCAGAAGTCAAAAAGAGGAATTTATCTCTTTTTTTCAGCCAGCCAGCTTCTCTGGAGGAATAAACACTTCACATTCATCGGAGCTCCCGATTTGCAGCCTGCAGAGTTTGGACATGCCAGATTTCAGAATCACCTTTTTGAAATTTCCGGCTTGCAGCTTACACTACAGAATTTGGACTTGCCAGTCCCTGCAATGCATGAGCCAAATCCTTATTCCTATCGGTTCTTTTTCTCAGGAGATCCCTGACTAATAGAAATATTCTGGATATTTCTATACCAGCTATCTTTAAGGTATCACATGTGTACACAGAGCACTCCCCATCCAAGAAAACATCCTTTAAGTTTTCTAGAGATTATAAATCTTTCCAAATTCAGAATTTCTGAGCTAGGATTAGCTTTAGAGATGATGTCCTTCTCCTTCCTAATTCTGCAGATGGGGAAAACAGTGTCTTTTGTAATATAAGCATTATATCTGCGTTTGCTTATTATTATTATTATTACTATTGTTATTACTGCTTCCATATGATAAGCCGATGGTAAGAAATTTATCATGAGCGCAGATCCAGAGACCTATCTTTGTCTGTCCCTGCTATTTTGGTGTTCAATGGCATATGAGGAAGCAATCTTGGATCTTTAGATCTAAACTTTTCTTTCTACAGCTATTTCCCAAGTCTACCTGAATTGGAGGAGTATTGTCTTTCATCAGTTCTAGAACATTTTCAGCTCTTACATCTCTGAGTATTGCTTCTCCCCTTTCTCTCTATTCTCTCTTTCTGGAACTCCAGCTCCATGTATGTTAAACTTTCTTATTTTAAAATTCATGGTTTTTAACCTGTGCCTCCTATTTTCTACTTCTGTGTTGCATTCTATATCATTTCTTAACTTTGATTTTATACTTCTTGCATTTTCTCTTCAACTGTGTCTAGTCAGCTATTCAAACTATCAATGCATTTTAAATTTCAATAATTTCATTTTCATTTCAATTCCATTTGCTTCGCTTCAAGTCTTCTCAGTTATTTATAATCTCTTGTCATTATATCACATTTGACAACTACTTTTATTTCTTCTGACATATGTACTTTATATTTTATGTGTAATAATTTCAATATCTATAGTTTTGTGGGTCTCATTATGCTGTTTGTTATTTCTTTTGTTTCTCACTAACAGTGACATATTTTCTGGTGTCTTTTATGATTTATTATTGGGAAAACCTTGAAACTTTACTGTAAAAAAATTGTGAAGTCTGATTCCAAAGTAAATTCATCCAGAGAGAATTTGAATTTTCTTTTGCCAAGTGCCTAGGAACATGATTAATCTAGATTAAACTTTTTATTTTTTTTTTGTATGGGCAGGCACTGGGAGTCAAACCCAGGTCTCTGGCATGGCAGGTGAGAACTCTGCCACTGAGCCACCGTGGCCTGCCCTAGAACCACTTTAAAGGAATTTTTTTTCCCCTGGCTTTACAGATGCTATAATTCTGATCCCAGATCTGCATATGGAGGAAGAACCTGTGATTAAGAATTCTCAGTGATACTATTTACTTTTTATGCTTGTATCTGTACCCAAGACTGAATGGCCAGTTATCTCCATCGGCCGCCTATAGGGAGCCCAAGAAGTGCCTGGATGAGTTATTACCTGTGCCGGGTAACGTCAGAGAAGCTGGGTCAGCGTCTGCAGACTGTCCGTTCTCCATTGTGGAGTTCTGTCCAGCACTTATCCTGAGGAAATAGGAGATATACAAGTTGTCTTTTTCCCTGACGTATTTGCCTGTGGCTTATTGCTTGTTGCTACTCAGAGGTGGCGTAGAGCCTTGCTTCTCTCTGAGAGTTGCTCAGCATCTGTTGGAGACATTAGCAGGTGGAGCTCCACCTTTGGCCTGATGCCCTTATAAGAAGTCTCGCAGGGGGAGTGGGGCCCTGTATACCTAAGGAGTGCTGGTTATGAGGAAGGGGTCTACCTTCCAAAGACAGAAATAGTCAGAACCAGCTGAAGAACCCCCTTTATCTCAAGATTGTGATTGACTCCGCCGCCCCTATAAGAAATCATATCAGTGGTATTGGATTGGGGTACAGGGAGAGGGCAATTATTGATACACTTTAAGTACCTTTGTGCTGTTTGAATTGTTCTAGCATGCCTGTATTACTTATCTGAGCCAAATGATTGAGAAAAATAAAACAGAACAGACAGGTTTCCATATTATCATTTAGAAACCCGAACGTGTTAGGAAGGCGTAAAGTGTCAATAAAGGCAGCCAGTCGTGGATTAGCCAATGATTTATTTCAGGGGAGCCTATAGGCAGGACGTAGGGGCCCTCCCCAGCCTTCCCAGGGCTTCTTTTTCTCCTTAAGTCTCTTGGTCTCTGTAGTGCCTGTGAGTAAATAATAAAGGAAGTGATTCAACCAGATCTCAGAGACTCACACTAGCAGGGAAAAGAAAACCAGCAGCTTTCCCCAAGGGCGCTTTCACTGGAGCAGTGGATAAAGAAGGCGAGGAGGGGAGGTCAGCAGGGGTTGGGAAGTTAACTTGGGCCATTTGGAAATGACGGTTCCGAAATTGTAAAGAATAAAATCTAGGGATGCTAATCTGCACACCTGTCTGCTTTCTTCCTAGCTGGACTGATACCGGCGTGAAGGAGCAGAGGTGGCCAGTGCTGGGACTGGGGCTGATTTGGGGATCAGAAGTTACTGAGGAGCGCATGCGTGGTGTGTGACTGAGTTTGGGGCTTCAACAGCGTAAGGAAGGAAGTAAAGTCAGGAGGAGGCTCCAAGAGACCAAAGGGTCTTGATGAGAGAGCTGGACACAGAGAGCAAGGGATCTGAGGAGACACGAGAGAATGGCTCAGATTTCGCTCAAGAGAGAAACACAAGGGCCGGGAAGAAGATGCCATGGCAGGGCAGGGTTCTGCAGAGCAGCTCTAGAGAAGAGGGTCTCTTTTTTGGTGGCTGGAGGGAGGAAAACATGCAAAGATAGAGAAGAATTCTGAGGTGGAAGGGAGCTCAGGGTGGATGGCTCCGATTTCCTCAGGAGCGGGAAGGATGAGGTGGAGGTGGGGGAAGCTTGAGGAGGGGCAGGAGGTGGAAGAGCTGCCTGCTGGAACCCTGTGAGGAAGGCAGAGGGATGCTTTGCCAAGCAGCCCTGCGGGAGTCCCAGCCAGGCGCTGCCCCGCCATGCAGTGCTGCACTGCCTCTCCTTAAGGAGACCTGGAGATGTGCAGAGAAAGCGGTGGGGGAGAAACAGAGCCCCTGGGATGAGAAGGCGGCCCCCCCTCCCCGCAGGGAGCTTCTCCCCTGTGGTCCGGTTGACCATGTCCCTTCCTCTTATTACCATTTCTGACCAGCCTCAAGTTGTTGTTGTTTATAGAAGTTGTTGTTTTTCTTTAAATAATAGAAGTTTTTGTTTATAGAAAAATTATACATAAAACACAAACTTCCCATATATCAGCCTATTAGAAATACCTTGCATTGGTGCGGGACATTTGTCACAATTCGTGAAGGAGTGTTTTTATAATTGTACTAGTAACTATAGTCTATGGTTTACAATAGAGTTCACTGCGTGGTACAGTCTATGCTGTTTTTTAATTTTTATTCTAGTAACATATATACAACCCAAAATATCCCCCCTTTAACAACATTCCAAGTTTTAATTCAGCGCTGCAGCGTACATTCACACCACTGTGCTACCATCGTCACCATCCTTTACCTAAACTTTCCAATCAACCCAGATAAGAACTCTGCACAAATGAACCCTTCACTTCCCATTTCCTACACCCAGCCATCCCCTGGTAACATATATTCTAGATTCTGACTCTATGAGTTTGCTGATTCTAATTATTTCATTATCAGTGAGATCATATAGTATTTGTCCTTTTTGTATCTGGCTTATTTCACTCATCATGGTGTCTTCCAGTTCATTTATGTTGTCACATGTATCAGAGATTCATTCCTTTTTATGGCAGAATAATATTCCATTATATGTATATGTCACATTTTATTTATCAACTCATTTGTTGATGAACATGGGTTGCTTCCATCTTTCGGCAATTGTGGATAATGCTGCCGTAAGCATTGGTGTGTAAATATCTGTTTGAGTCCCTGCTGTAAAATCTCTTGGATATATACCTAGAGATGGGATTGCCGAATCATGTGGTAATTCTATACCTAACTTTCTGAGGAGCTGTCAAATGGTCTTCCACAATGGTTGCACCATTTTACATTCTCTCCAGCAATGAATGAGTGCTCCTATTTCTCCACATCCTCTCCAATACTTGTAATTTTCTGATTTTTTAAAAAAATGGTAGCCATTCCAGTGGGTGTGAAATGGTTTGCCATTGTGGTTTTCATTTGCAGTTCCCTAAAAGGCACTGATGTTGAATATCTTTTTGTGTGTTTATTGACCATTTGTAAATCCTCTTTGGAGAAATGTCTATTTAGGTCTTTTGTCCATTTTCCAAATGGGTTGTTTGTCTTTTTATTCTCAAGGTGGATTTTTAACTATATTCTGGATATTTAACTCCCATCAGATATGTGGTTTCCAAATATTTTCTTCCATTGAGTAGGTTATCTTTTCACTCTCATGATAAAGTCCTTTGATGCATAAATGTTTTTATTTTGATGAGTTCCCATTTATCTATTTTTCCTTTTGTTGCTTGTGCTTTGGGTGTAAAGTCTAAGAAACCCTTGCCTAACACAAGGAGGAGACCAAGTGTTGTTCTGGGAGAGATGTGTGTGGAGGAGCCCGGAGATTGAGTGCTCAAGGAACAGCAAGCAACCAAGCTGTGCAACTCTTGTTCTCCAGCTTTTGGCCGATAGTCAAACTGTCATAAGTGAAAATATCATGGACTCCATCTGGCTTTTTCTAGTGCATATTTTAGGAGTAGAGCAGGTGGTTCACACAGCAAGAAAGAATGCTTACGGTCACTTGCGAATGGAAAGATGTACATTTGGGCACTGAAAGGGCAGGTATTATGGAAACACACACGTTATTATATCAAATCTTTTTTGATACTTACGTGGAGGCTGAGAAGGGTTTCCTGCTTCATAAGATTTCCCACGTGTCATCTAAATGTTGCCAAGTCCTGCAGCTTTAGGGGGGTGAGTTTTCATTTATTATCTGTCCCATCAGGAGTAGATCCTGTGAGGAGGGTTTTGGTGCGGGTATTTTATTGGGGAGGTGAAGAGAGGGCTGTGGGCAGGTGAGCCAGGGAAGGGAAGGCAGCCAATAGACGGTGCTTTATCAAGCCAGCTATCACTGCGTGACTAGTGCTTAGTCCAGCAGGGGGATCTCTGGGAGCCAATGTAAAACCACACCTCAGAGTTATGCCCTGCACTAGGGGCATAGGAGCAGGGTTATTGCTACATCGGCCCCTGTCAGTCATTGGTGGAGGGTGAACGCTGAGCTGCATTCATTCCCCTGAGCTGCATTCATTCCCCTGTGCTGCATTCATTCCCCTGTGCCTGCTGCCTATGCAGCCCATGCAATGCTGGCCGAGAAGACCGCAGGACAAGGAGAGGCCCGAGGCAAAGACGTGCAGGGCTGGCATCTGGAAGTCAGCAGGTGTTGTCTCAAATGGTTCACACCAATGTCTGTTCAATAGCTAAAGTAAAAAGCCAGACCCCTCCAATGGCACCAGCCATGGGAGCCAGCAGTCTCCACGGTCTCAGGGGACTCGCTGGGAGTGAGGGGACTTGTGTTTTCATGATGGCTTCTCTCTCTGAATTCCTGCTCTGGGTGCGTTCTTGTCACCCGGTTTGTCAACTCTCCCACAGAGGCTGTTGTGTGTGTCTTTGACTTGCTTTGTCTAAAGTACAATGCAGGGCGGCGCAGTGGTGGCTCACCAGGCAGAGCTCTCGCCTGCCATGCCGGAGACCCGGGTTCGATTCCCGGAGCCTGCCCATACCAAAAAAAAAAAAAAAAAAAAAAAATACAGCTTTAGTACAGCTCCTTCCCCCATATTCCTCAAAGCAATGGTAATACCCATGAATATAAGAGATTTCTGTCTACTAAAGATTAGGTGACAACAGAGGGGATTAGCCAGTAGCCCAGAAGAGGCAAAAACTGTGCGTCCTCTGCCTACCGGCCTCTTTGTGATCATTTTACTTTCTAGATTCCAATTGCCACTGCATAGCTGGAGTCCATTCTGCATAGGAAACATCTCTTCTCTGCTCCTCTTCTCCAGAGAAACCAGAAGCCTTTCTTTTTTTTGCATGGATTGAGCCCAGGTCTCTGGCACGGCAGGCGAGAGCTCTGCCACTGAGCCACCATGGACTGCCTACCTTTTTTTT
>PVIY010017638.1:22559-40058 GCA_004026745.1 Myrmecophaga tridactyla | reverse complement strand
CCCGGGGCGCCCTCTTGGCGGGGCTTGGACCCTGACCGTCCATATTAAGCTCAAAGCTGCGGCGACAGGGGGCTCTTCCTGCCGTGATACTCAGAAAGCTTTGCATGTGGGTCCTGCAGTGTCTGTGCCCCAATATATGAAAATGCGAGCATCAAAGCTCATGGAAAGCTCCCAAAGTTCTGTTCAAGGGCTACAATTATGTTTTTTCAAATGGGGTTTGTGCCGGTTTGAAAAGATGTATGTACCCTAGAAAAGCCCTGTTTTAATCCTCATCCCGTTTTGTAAAGGCAGCTGCTTCTTCTAATCCTTATTCAGTACTGTATGTTTGCAACTTTAATTAGATCATCTCCCTGGAGATAAGACTCAATCAAGAGTGGTTGATTAGCTGGATTAGGTGGCGACGTGTCTCCATCCATTCCAGGAGGGTCCTGATTAGTTTACCGGAATTCTATAAAAGAGGAGACATTTTGGAAGAAGGAGATTCTGAGAGAGCACAGAATGACATAGCCATGAGAAGCAGAGTCCACCAGCTAGTGACCTTTGGAGATGAAGAAGGAAAACACCTCCTGGGGAGCTTCATGAAACAGGAAGCCAGGAGAGAAAGCTAGCTGATGACATCGTGTTTGCCACATGCCTTTCCAGATGAGAGAAAAACCCTGTGTTCGCCATGTACCTTTCCACTTGAGAGAGAAACCCTGAACTTCATTGGCTTTCTTGAACCAAGGTATCTTTCCCTGAATGCCTTAGATTGGACATTTCTATAGACTTGTTTTAATTGGGACATTTTCTCAGCCTTAGAACTGTAAACTTGCAACTCATTAAATCCCCCTTTTTAAAAGCCGTTCTGTTTCTGGTATATTGCATTCTGGCAACTAACAAACTAGAGCAGATTTTGGTACCAGAGAGTGGGGTGCTGCTGCAGTTTGCAAATACCAGACATGTTGGAACAACATTTAAATGGATAAGGGGAAGATTTTGGAGGAGTTGTGAGGACCTTGATAGAGAAGGCCTAGAATGCTTTGAAGAGACTGTTGGCTGGAATGTGGACTCTAAAGACACTTCTGATAAGGTCTTAGACAGAAATGAGGCACGTGTTCTTGCAAACTGGAAGGAAGGCAGAAATGAGGCATGTGTTATTTCAAACTGGAAGGAAAGCAATCCTTGTTTTACAATAGCAGATAATCTGGCAAAATTGACTAGTGGTTTTGGCTGGCAGGCAGATTTTAAAAGCCATGCACTTGGATATTTAGCAGAAAAGATCTCCAAATTGAATGTGGAAAGTGCAGCCTGGTTTCTCCTCACAGTTTATAGTGAAATGCGACATGAAAGAGATAAGCTGAGAACTGAACTCTTGGGTACAGAGAAACCAGAAATTGATGTTCTGGAAAATTCTGTCCTTCCAAGAGGGGAAACCCCAGAGAATAGTGCCCTGTGGGGGAATTTAACCAAATGTGGAACCAGTCAGCCATTTCAGAGAAAGCCAGGACGGGACCTGGAGTTATCCAGGAAAGACTTGTGGAAATTCCTTATGTCTGATGGGCACAATCCAAGGCTACTGCATAGAAAGCCAATGAGAGCGTTACGGGGTCTATATAAAGAGAACCACTGCCAGTCGGGACTGAGAGGGACAGAGAAGGGACACATTGGAGGAAAAATAACTTCAGAAGCAAAACCATGGAGGCTGAGGTCTGAGGTCAAGAAGCCTCGGACCAGGAGAGTGGACGCACCCAAGTCCGTGGAGAGGGTGAGTTTGCCCCAAAGACAGAGGATGGGCCTTCCACGTGGTTGCAGTGGAGGAGTCATGCCACCTCAGGCCTTGGAGAGGGTGACATACATTCCTTGGGGTTTGAGGAGAGCCTGGCTGCCACCACATGGAGGGGTTGAGCGTGTGCCCTGGAGATGGCAGAGAGCCCGGGTGCAGCCCCGATCCTTGGAGAGGGTGGAGCCGAGAAAAAGGTGGTCTCCCCTATATCCCCCAGGGTTGCGTTCAGAGAGAGGCAGGCCTCTGCGTAGGTCCTTGGAGAGGGTGAGACTGTCGCTTTCTAAAGCCCCAAAGATAAATGGCTCTCAGACTTTGAAATCTAATGGACTTTGCCCTGCAGGTTTTCGAAACTGTTGGGTCTGGTGACCTCTGTGTTCCTTCCTCCCTAAGGAAATGGGTATATGTATCCTATGACTGATTTTCCTTTGTGTGTTGGCAGCAAAGAACTTGTTCTAAGTTTCACAGGTCCAGAGCCAGAGAATAATTTTGCCTTAGAACAGACCACGCCCTTGATAGGAGTTTCTACTGTTTCTAACTTTGTATTTCATTTGTATTGCTACTGAAATGGTTTAAGGACTTCTGATATTGTGATGGAGTTAATGCATTTTATATATGGGAAAAACATGTCTTTTTTAGGGTCCAGAGGGTAAAATGTGCCAGTTTGAAAGGATGTATGTACCATAGAAAAGCCATGTTTTAATCCTAATCCCATTTTGTAAAGGCAGCCAGTTCTTCTAATCCCTATTCAGTACTGTATGTTTTCAACTTTAATTAGATCATCTCCTTGGAGATGTGACTCAATCAAGAGTGGTTGTTTAGCTGGATTAGATGGAAACATGTCTTGATTACTTTACTGGAATCCTGTAAAAGAGGAGACATTTTGGAGAAAGGAGATTCTGAGAGAGCAGAGAATGACATCGCCATGAGAAGCAGAGTCCACCAGCCAGCAACCTTTGGAGATGAAAAAGGAAAATCCCTCCCAGGAAGCTTCATGAAACAGAAAGCACATTTTTGCCATGTGGCTTTCCATATGAGAGAGAAACCCGGTGTTTGCCATGTGCTTTCTTACTTGAGAGAGAAACCCTGAACTTCATCGGCCTTCTTGAACCAAGGTATCTTTCCCTGGATGCCTTTGATTGGTCACTTCTATAGACTTGTTTTAATTGGGACATTTTCTCAGCCTTAGAACTGTAAACCTGCAATTTGTTAAATTCCCCTTTTGAAAAGCTGCTCCATTTCTGGTGTATTGCATTCCGGCAGCTGGCAAATTAGAGCAGGGTTGAACTTGAACTACCTACCAATTGAATAAAACGAAGCTACACCTATTCCACAAAGTAAACGTATAAATACAATTTGAAAAATACTCTTTTCCACTGAAAGCTCCTGGGTAAAAATGAGGTACCTGGTTCTACACATAGGTGAAGAGTAACAAATCCCCTTTGGTTTACTTAATTTCCTTCATTGTTTATGTTTGAGGGTGAGTGGTCAACATTTTCCCCTTTAGAAAGAGGCTCCGTTTCTTGTTTTGCCAGTTTTCTCCTTTACACGGAAAAGGTTAGGAAACCGTAAGTGTACCCAGGGAGAGTGAGGGTCATTCTCTTTGAGTGGGGAAGTGTTTTATGCTTTGATTCCTTTTCCTTAGCACCAGTCTTTCTCGTTGGGGATGTTCTCTAACACAAAGTAGGCTCAGTAGTGTCTCCCCAAATTCCTGTCCGCTCAGAGCCTCGGCATGGGACCTTATTAGGAATCGGGCCCTTGGCAGACGCGATTATTTAAGGTGCAATCACCAGGTTAGGTGGGCCCTAAATCCAGGGGCTGGTGGCCTTTAACCGAGAGGTAAGAATTAACAAATAATTATGGAGACTGGATCGTTATAGAAATGCTCTTCTTATTTTCTCATATTTTTTGTAAAATGACCAAACGGAAATACCTGAGGTTGCTGAACTGTGGCCCAGCTGCCTGGTCTCTGATAGTGACGGTATAACCACAGCGCCTTTATCCTGTGGCTGTGAAAACCTTGTGACTGACCCTCCCTTGAACCCATTTTATCTAGTTTGCCGATTTTGGAGTCTTGTGATCACCAAAGACAGCCACTGATGTTTATTAATGAAGGGCCTTAGGTCAGCCCAGAGCTAATCCCCCCAAGTCCAAAGTTATCTTGAGAACTGAAGCTGGATCCAACCAAAACGGGTCCGCCTGACATGTGCAGTAGCTTAGACTTACCTGCACGTCACCTAGACCTCACTATAATACTAAAATCAGGCCCAGCATCATACTTGGGCCATTTTCTTACGTACCTTCTGTGAATAAGCTTGTGCTCAATCTGCGCCTACTCAGGAATTAGACCACCTCTAATTATCGGGGGCATTGTGCTCATCATCCTAAAACCTGCCCGTCCTTTTGATGTTATAAAACTATCAGGATTACTGCAGTTTGGGGAGACAGATTTTTTTAGGCCAATAGGCTGTTTGATCTCCTGCACCATACCTGCCAATAACCTCACTCTTTGAAACCCCTATGTCTAAGAATTGGTCATTGAGCACAGCAGGCAGAGAACCCACCACTTTTGATTGGTATCATCCTTGTAAGTAGAAGGAACTCTGGGCATGCAGGCACATGGGGAGGAGGCCATGTGACAACGGAGGCAGAGATTGGAGTGATGTAGCTACAAGCCAAGTAAGGTCAACGGTTGCCAGTAGCCCCTGGGTGAGGGAGAAAGGCATGGAACAGATTCATCCTAGAAGGCTCCAGAAAGATACGAACTCACCAACATCTTGGTTTCATGCCTGTGGCCTCCTGAACTGGGAGAGAAGGCATTTTGGTTACAAGAACCACAGGAAACAAAGACCCACACCTCCTGGGTTCTGTGGGCCAAATAAGTCTGCACCTCAGCGCCGGGTTCCCACAGTAGTCAGAAACCCCCGGAAAGCAGGGCCAGGGACCCTGCCCTTCCCTTCATGATGAGGGCCAAGCCTCACCCAGACCCCTGGTCCGCAGTCTGGATGGAGGGGTTCAGGCCCTGGGACCACCTGTTCTCCACTTTGACTCACTCCAAAGACAGTGTCATGGGTTACGGAAACTAAAGTTCCTAAGTTTGTACAGACATGAGCACACGTGGCATAGACCCGGCCGGGTGGGCGTTTACTCGGGACGGATGGAGCACCAAGGAATAGAACACAGGGTCACTATTACTTTCACTCGTGCAGAGTGGTGGTGCCGTGAGCAATGCAAGAAGCATTCCAGCACACTCACTGGGCGTGGAAGGGGAGGCTGGCCCTGCGCATGCGTGAGGCCTGGGTCTGGGCCCCGAGGCCTGGTGGGCCAGAGCCCGCACTCCGGCTGCCCGAGCACCACCCACCCCACCCCACTCGGTGGCTGCAGCAACCCATGAGCCAGATGGCAGCTCCCACTCCACACCTAGGAGAAGGGGGCTAAGGCCGGACAGCCCCTCACTCCACTGCCCCCGCTTTCTGCTGTCTCTCACTGCTGCCACTAAGGGTGATTTCTAAAGTCCTCATCAGTCGGAATTGGAAGATGTTAGAAGGACGAGTTGAGGCAGAGGAGGTGGGGAGGAGAGGAAGAGAAGAAAGCGTGAGTGTACACCCAGCATGAGCACCTACCTTTGTGGATCTCCTTACTAAGAGAATCCGTAATAATCCGTATTATTTCATAACTGGCCCAGTTGCAAAGAAAATAATTGACACTGTAGTCTGAGTTGGACTCTTTGTACAGTGTCCATGTTACATATTTCCTTGAAGTGGTCAAATAATGCAGAAATCATTGCAGACTGTCAACCTGGATCGACACCACAGAGGCCAGCCTTTCCCTGGGCAGAAGCAGATGTGAGTGTCCCATCCCATCCCTGGGGCCAGCTCCTCCTCCTTTGCAGCTTTATAGGACATTCTTTCCCTGTCAGGCCAGACCAGAAACTGGCTGATCCCAGGGACGTCTCTCAAAATGGGAGAGAGCAGTTTCTCTCTAGAGTGTGTAAAACATGAACAACCCAACAGAGAGCTGCTTTTAAATCACGTAGATTTTCCCTTTTATATGACACCTTTGCAAAGTAGCTATTTTCTGCCTTTGTAATTTAGCAGCTGGAACAGACGGGGAGGCTGTAGTTCAGGGAGACAAATGCGCAGGGGTAACGCAGCTGCAGGCTGTGCAGAGGCTGCTCAGCTCAGGGCCTGTATTTCACCCAAATGCCTCCCAGGACCCAGTCCTCGGCCCCATGCCACCTTCCGGTACATTCGAGGAGACCCTGCCAGCCCCTGAAAACCCCTTCCCAATTGCCAAGGCCAAGCATCTCAGCGGGACCTAGGTGCCTCAGATCCCTTCAGTGTACCACTCTTTTTTTGTTTGTTTGTTTGTTTTTTAATTTGCATATGGGCAGGAGGCACCAGGGATCGAACTCCAGACCTCCAACACGGAGGGTCGGAGCTCTGCCTGCTGAGCCACGGCAGCCGCCCCGTGTACCACTCTTTTGCAGCAAGTTCCAAGAACTGCATCCATCATAAACTAAAATGGAGCATCGGTTTAAAGACCCAAAACTCAGGTGTCCACAACAAGAGCTGATCCTAAGTCAAAAAGCACTGTGTGGAGAAGGAGGTGTCACGGCTTATGCCACATTTTGCCTGGAAAACTGATTCTGAGGTAATACTCAGCAAATGTGCCCCCTGACCCCAGCACGCTGGCTGCCTGGCAGGTGCTTGGCAAACGCTTGGTGGGTGGGACCCCATTGCAAATCGGATCTTGGAGATGTTATTACTGGTTAGGGTGTGGACTCCCGTATGAATAGATCCTATTCACAGGGGGCCAATGGAACCAGGGTGGGACTTCATCCTTGTGGCAGGAAGCCTTATGAGCAAAGGAAATTTGAACACAGGCAGTAGGAGCCAGAGGTCAGCAGAAACCAGCAGAGAAGACACAAGGAGAGAGAGAGACTGAAGATTCCCAGACTCCAGGGGGCAGCAAGCCTTGCTGATGCCGGGATGCTGCACTTCTCACCCCCAAAACCACGAGACAATAAGTTCCAGTTGTTTAAGTCAATCCATGCTAGCTGTACTGTGTCATAGCCGCTCTGGCAAACAGGTAGAGCTGACAGGTAGTTTGTTTTGTTGTGTGAAGCTATTCCTTGAGAATCCAGTCAGTCCAGGGGTTGTCCTGTCTTTGCTAAGCCCCTGGCCTCTTTGAACTGCCCCCAGACTCAGCAGGCAGGCAGTAGGGCAAACTAGTCCCAGCCAGGCTGGAGAAACATGCCAGGGTGTCCCTTTTCTTTCCCAGGGTATCTGGTCTGCTCTAAGAGCAGCACCAGCTGCAACCAAGAAATGACATTCCAAAGCTGAAAGGAGAGCTTTCCAGAAGGCTCAGAAGGCTTTCCAACCCCACAGGAAGAGGTTATGTTTGGGGTATTGGGTGGCTTTTTGGGCCCAGTTAACACATCTCTTCCACCACAAATCACCCCATTGCATTCTCAGATGACACTGGCCAAATAAAGGCTGATATGCAAGGCACTGCTTTTTGCTGGACTGTGAGACTAGGGTGGGGGAACTGAGATAGGACATTGGCACAAGAATCCGAAATCCACTTGGGATCCTGCTTCTGTTCTCCCTGCCGTAAAAGTGTCATTTTGCTTCCATGGCATGTGGATAACAGCACACAGCCTTTCCTAACAGGACAGCCTGCCCCACCCTGCCAGTCTGCGAGAGCTGCCCACAGCTGGCAGCCGGAGGGAGCTGTCTTCACCGGCAGAGAGCAGGTGTGAGCTGAAGTCCCTGGCAGGTTACCGCATTTTAGACTCTCTTTGTGAATGAAAACCTTACATTCAATGCCTTTTGGGGACTATAGAGAAAACATACATAAGGAGTATGGTTCTAAGGAGGGAAAAACAACCCCCAGGAACTGGTTTAATCGTCCAAGAACACTGACACCATCCCCAGGGGAGCAGAGAGGGAGTCCAAGTTGCCTCTTGTCACTGCATATGTCTTTCTGGGTGACTCAGTCTCTTTCAAGTAAATGCTCAAGGTCTTGGATTTCTCTCCCATATCGCCCTCCAGCCCACCCCCCGCCAAGACGGTGTCTGGTGGCCCTGGGCCGCGCGGGGGCCCCTGAAGCCTGGCTGCTCCCCCGGCCATTTCTGAGGGTGGAGGAAATGGCGTGTTGGCACCGGCTCTCAGCCGCCAGCCTCTGGGCACAAATTCCTTGTGTTCTCTGGCTTCTCTGTTCTACACCCGGCTTCGGCCAGCCCGCCGACCCCTTCAGCACCTCTATGTCCCAGGTGCCCTAGAACTCCGGGAAGGCTGTGGAGAGCCAGGGGCAGCAACTGCCCCCGGCCCCCCACTCTGGGACAGCCCGCTGAGGCTGGGCTGTGGGAGAACTCCCTGGCCTGTAGGCAGCGTCTCCAGAAGGCTCACGGCCTGCCAGAAAATGGGCCGCTGGCTCCGATGTTCACAGGTTCCCAAAATCTACAGGGCTGTTTTCAGCCTTCCCAACTCCTTTTCCTCAAGAACGAGGACAAACTAAGAAGCCTGGTGTTTGACTTCCTTACCTTACTTCTTCTCCGACTACCCACATTCTTCCAGTAGAAGGAATGGGCTTTTCTTTTGCTTCTCATTTTCTCTGCCTTCCCAACTCTAGCCTCATGCTGGGTAGGTGTATCAGTCAGCCATTGCTGTGTAACAAACAGCCCCTATATCTCAGTGGCAGGTAACATGTGCACATTTATTTAGCGCATATGCTTGTGGGTAAACTGAGGCTCGGCCACTGTAGGCGGGCCTCACTGACCCAGCCCTGCTGGGTAACTCTCTACTCCCTCTGGGGCCAGAGAGCCTTCTAGATATATGGTCTTCTGGTGGGGACAACAGAGTCACAGGAGGGCAAGTGCAAACCTCAGAGCCTCTTAAGGCCTGGGCTTTGATTGGGTACACTGTCACCCACTCCTCGTTCTGTTCATCAAAGCAGTCACATGGCCAAACAGGAAAGCAAAGGGTGGGGAGATGCAACCCTCTTCAGTGGGAAAAACGCATATACTCAAGGGCAAAGGGAGTGCTGCTAGAGAGGGGCCAAGGCCTGGGGACAGTGGTGGCTTCTTCCACAGTGTCATTCAGGGAGAGAAAGTGGCTTCCCAGTGATGGAATATAATTTGGGAATTCTTTCGAAAGCATTTGGTCCACTACATATGCCTGTGTCCAGAGCCAAAATGCGTGTTACTGAATGCGGTGGGCAGATTGTCCCCTGGGGAATATGCTCACTCTTCCCTCCTCTTAGGCTTAAACAGGCATCTTCCCCAGCCATCAGCCGGCACAGATTGCTTGTGAGGTGAGCTTCTGCCCCAGCACTCTCACGCCAAACGAGAGAGGCTGGCTTCTCTGCAGCACAGTGTTTCTGGGCCCTGGATCTTGAATTCCATCCTTAAAGGATTTCTGTTTTCACAGGTCCAGCCATGTCCTCTGGCTTGGGAAGTACAGCTGCTCATAAAGCTGCTGGCTGGACTGAACTCCGCTAATTTGTCCACTTCCCAGCCATGTATTCGGGGCCAGCTAGCCACGCCGCTCCATTCTGCGGAGCTGGCCTTGCACATCCCCATCTGAATATAAATTGATTAAATATGCGGAGCATGGATTTTCTCTGCCCAACCTGAGGACCAGCAGCTCCTGTGCCTTTATCTTGGTACAGGAAGAAAATGGCAAAAGATCATACCTGGAATAGAAATCATGGTCCAGGACTGAATGCCACGCAAGGTTGGGCGTTATCTGTCTCCAGAATGGCCTGGTTATTTAGGATTAAACGAATCAACACAGCAGATGAAAACCCAAAGGAGCACATGACTTTAGAGGAAGAAAAGGGCACCAGACCCCACCTGAGGGGCTACCACCACGCCTCTGTGCCATTTTACCTGCCGGGCGCTGTCTGACGCTCACAGACGCTGCTCATTCCAGCGTCTCTATAATCCTTTGTGGGAAACAATAGGTCACTTCCCCTTGACAGGTGAAACCCGAGGCTGGGCGGCCGGTGACCCCTCACCAGCTAGGACTTCTATCCTGATTAGAGTGGCAGGGCCTTGCTTCCCACCAGGTGTGTTGACTTCAGAGGTGGCATCTTACTGTCCACCCTGGCAAAGGGGATGGTCAGACACGAGGCGCCTGCATGCTGTGCCTTGGGGAAGGCAGGGTCAGCAGGTGCTATCGGTGTCCCCTCTGCAGCCCCCAGCAGGCCAGGATTACAGCCAGGCAGCTGCCAGTGGATTTGTGCCCACCCTCCCTGCCCTCCGTTCGGGCTCTGCCTTCTCTTAGTCCAAGTTCGAGGAAGTGGCCACACCCTCCCCCAGGGTAAAGCAGGTAGAGTGGGCTGCAGTCCTGGGAGGACATGGGGCACCCCATTCTGCTCCTGAAATTTAGGGTGCATTTGGCATAAAGCAATGAACAGGCTATCTTTGAACCCTGGTGAAGGAAATATGACTCTGGAGTGAGCTTTCTGCTGCCACTCTGGGCTCTGGGCCGCTGCTCTGGCATCTACACATGAGTGGTCCTGAGCCCCTTCCCTGCCCTCCCTTCCCCCTTGGGTCTGAGTTCAGCCCTGAGATAGCTGACCTTGGAGGAACTTTTAAATTGCCACAATTTTAAGGTGACTATTTTCATGTCTGGAAAGCACAGCGTCTAAAGTTAATATTCTTTCCAAGAGACAAAGAACAATATACAAAAAAAATATTCATAGTGTGTCTCTCTCTTAGATGGCAAGGCTTCCAGTGATATTTGCCTTTTCTTTGTGCTTTTCTGTAAGTTTTCGCTATCAAGTAATATTACAGTTACACCTATCAAGTAATGAAACATTTTTAAATGTGAAGTTCCTTCCGATTTCTGATTAAAATTTGTTCCTAAGAATCACGAGTGGTTCTAAGGGGATGAAAACTATTTTGAAATCAACCCATCCCATTATCACCTCCAACTTCCTTTGGGGAGATACTCAGGTTGTAACCGCTGATTACAGCGGATTTTACTTGTAATTGTAGTTGTTGTTTTAAGCTTATTTTTCCTTGTCCTTGTAGTTGTTATGTTAACTGAGGGATTTAGAATACTTCTATCACCAGAGGCTTTCCTTGCCCCTCACAACCAGTTTGTTTAGCTTATGTCCATTCCTTTGCTCGTTACTATGGTTATTATTTGTAATAACTGATAACTGCACTGTAGCCTACTTCCCTAACTTATTTCCTTCCATTCTCTATGTGCCAAGTGATTTACAGCCCTGCAGTAACCAGATGCTTCCTTTACAGCCAGATAAGGCTATCCCAGTTAGTTCAGAGGCTTGATCGGCCAATTTGCAACCCTTGGTTTGAATGTATGCATAGCCGATCGCAAGAGCCCCGGTCCAATCCTTAACCTGAATGCTGACTCCCAGTCACCACGTGCCAATATCTCCACCCCTCTCCCTGGGTCTAATCTAATAGCAACTCTAAGCACTTCCAGCTCGGAGACCAGATCCGAGCAGGGAGTTCCATCTCCACTGCGGTGCATTCAAGTTCTTCCTTTTCTCTAAGTCTTAGTCTCAGGGCATCGACTCCTGTGCATGTCGGACAGTGAGCCCTCACAAAGTTGAAATGGATCCTTGTTACTTTCTAGGAGGACGCGCGCAAGACAATTTGTGCATGTCCTAATGCATGAGAAAAATTATGGAGCCTGCGACGACCTCTCTCCTACCAGTGGCCCACGTGCTCCTGAACCGGCGCAGTTTTAACAGCTGTTAGGACAGGCATGAGGTGGACGGAGGGTTCCCTTTGCCACCGGTGCTCCTTCTGGGAGACGGGGAAGCCTCTCAGCTACAGCTGGGGATGATATTTCCAGCTAGACGTTTTTTAAGGTAACATTAATAGAGGCTTAAAAGTTCTGGACAGTGCAGGACATACATATGCAAGGTTTTTAAAGTAGTTCTTGCAACCAGAAATTACCTGTCAGTCTTATTTGATACATGCTGCCTTATTTGAATCTATTTCACTTGAGGTCCCTGACAGTAGGGAAACTAAGAGACATGCCAACATTTCCCAAAAAAGAACAATTCCCACACCTGTCCAGGAGGAAGAATGGGCCATGCAGGGACAGGGAGGTGGCAGTTGCTCCCAGGCACGGGGAGTGGAGGGTTTTCCAGGGCAGGTGGGCAGGGCTGCTATACACTGGCCCCAAATTTTCCTGGGTAATGGTGCATCTTGTCAACCAGAGGAAAGTTCAAGGAAGGGCAACGACTGTTCCTGGTCAGGCTGGGTGTGCACATTCTTTCTGTTATTCCTGGAGGCTAAGACCCAGAAAGATCTATGAGAATTCTGATGTCAGTACTTGTGTTTCAATTGCACATTCGTCTTTTAAGGTTCTCGTTATGATTTTATAGGAACCGTGGTAAAATGCAGACATGGACGTGCCTTTGAAGGGAGTGCCCCGGAGGCTGTGTCTAAGGCGCACTCGGAAATGGAGAGTAGACAGGAGTGGATGGGTCAAGTGCTAAGAAACTTCTGTCCGGAGCATCAGATTATTGCAGATCAAGGCATAAAGTGCCATACAAACATATCTGGAAGTATGTCTCTGCAGTATATGCCTTCGTCATGGCTGGGCACCCAACTGTAAGCCATAAGCATGCTTAGCTATCTCTCCAGAAGGTTGGCAGCTCACCACCCAATTTGTTGTCCCTGCTGTCTAATTGTCTATCGTTAGGTCTTCACTGGCATGGCTAACCACACGGAGCAGTTGAGCCCCCCAAACCCAAGCTGCTTTACAAGAGAAGTGGCCCTCAATGTTCCATCCCCAAAGAGGACATTGCCATTCACCAAGCCCTGGGCGGAGCCTGGGGCAGGAAGCTCAAGTCTGCTCGCTGCTGTCAGGAAGCTTCACTTCAAAGCACTTGTCCACACACTAGATGAGCAGAGCAGGGCTTGTGCAGCTTCCTTGTTCATTGGCACCCCTGTACCCTGGTGAGTGCTGGACCCACCTGTTCTGGTTGAGGTCTGGGCTGGGGCCTGAGAATCTGCATTTCTGACACAGAGCAGGTGGTCCTGCTGCTAGTCTGGGGGCAACACTTATGAGAAGTGCTGGCCTGGAGCCTAAAGAGCTCTTTCACTCGGGAGGGCTGGACTTTTTTTCTTGGTAGCTGTGTCCCAGGAAACACAGCAGATACTACTCACTCCTGAAAAATGAACCAGCACCTTCACATATCATGGAAGGAGAGGTTCAGTTTTGAGAACTTCTGAATTAAAGACTATCCATTAATAATGCTTGGAATTTCCATTTGAGCCTCTTATTGTCGTGGAGCAATTATCACTAGAAACAAGGTTGACACTAAATTAAGAAATGGATCGCCTTCCCAGCAGGTATGTTAGAGCCAAATAAAGAGACACACAGCTCCTTTTTCTCTTATTCTTTAGGCCAAATATGTCTAAGATGTCTGTATGCCTAAGATGTTTCAAACAAAGAAAGTAAAGCAAAAGGTTAAGATCTAAATGCAACAATTCAGTAGCATGGCAAGAGACATTGTAGCCTATGAGAGCTTCATTATTATAAATTGCTCATTTTAGCACAGGATTTTCTAATTGGAAAAGAGGTAGCAAATTCTACCTATATACGTATCTAAATGACTTTCTGGCCTCTCACTGCCCCCCAGTCCTGCAAACTTGTGAACGGCAGTAGAAACCGGCTGAGGTGCAATGCTGATTGTGGTCAGGAAGATGCCCCAGGAGCTAGGTCATGAGTACCACAGGCCACATTTCGAAAGTCTGACCCCCTTTATGATACGCTGGCTTGGTCCCAACCCACGCCCACTCAGTGAGCACAGTCTATCGTTTAGAGGTGATAAGATGCCTGGGGCCACCGAGGAATGACACATTTTAACTTGGCAGGATGGCATACATCCAAGCTCAATTGTAGGTTTATGTTCTGGTTGATGCCTATGAAAAACCTGGTCATGCTAGTTCATAGTTAACGTTATGTTCAAAATGTGTAGCATGCCGTGTGCTTTCTGCTCGATGGTGAAATTGGACTTTGGGAGGATAATGGCCACATTTGCCTTGAGTCCAGGGCCACGTTCTAGTGAGGGGATGGAGGATGGAGTCCCAGCCCCTTGGAACTGGGGGTGGGAAGGGGAAAGAGGAAATCACAAATGGAGACTGGGATCCCAGAAAGGAAGCACATGGAGCTCCAAGCTGGGGCACAGAGGGCAGACTGGACAGGAACCATGGGGTGGAATAAGGAAGGGCATAAGACTTCTCAGACAGAAGCAAGCCTCCTCCAGGGTCACCCCTGTGGAATGGTCATGTGGAGTGGCTATGCCTACCCCTCTCTGCCCAGGGCACCTGCTCTGAGTTAATAAACTTGTCACTTCCCATCTGGTGCCAGAGAAACTGAGCCCACCCATCTCTTGCACCTCCAAGCAGCACTGTGCTCTCAGCTCTCCAGGAAAAGCGGACACTCTGATATCAGAACATCTGTCCAGAGTTGGTGCTCTAATGCCACTGCCACAGCTCTGCCCAGCTGGTTATTCATCCAGGTGCAGGAGGGAGGCTGGGACGGGATGCTATTTTATAGCCCTCAGGATGGTGGCTTTGCTTCCGGAAACCAGAACTGCCAAAGGCACACGTTGGCCTTCTTTGTTTATGTATTCATAGCCCACCTTGTTCCACAGAAACTGGAAGAGGCTTATAATATGCATGCCACTTTAAAATAAGAAAATAAGTGAAAAGTCAGTGTGAGAAAAAACAAGGGTGGAATAGGCAGATGAGAGTGGAAAACTCAGGACATGGGTGTGTAATTTCCAAAATCATAGACTAGGTCAGAAATTGGGTGTGGGCTTGCCAGCAGCAAAACAAAACAGGAGAAATGCAAATTTCACATTGTGTATGAAAGTAAAGCATACTAGTTCATCAGAAGAAAGGCTTTATCTCTTCTTTTGTGTTCTAATTTGCTAGCTGCTGGAATGCAATATACCAGAAATAGAATGGCTTTTAAAAAGGGGGATTTAATGAGTTGCTAGTTTATAGTTCTAAGGCCGAGAAAAATGTCCCAATTACAGCAAGTCTATAGAAATGTCCAATCTAAGGCATCAGGGGAAAGATACCTTGGTTCAAGAAGGCTGATGAAGTTCAGGGTCTTTCTCTCCAGTGAGAAGGCACATGGCAAACACAGTCAGGGCTTCTCTTTCAGCTGGAAGGGCACATGGCAAGCACTGTGTCATCTGCTAGCTTTCTCTCCTGGCTTTCTGATTCATGAAGCTCCTCGGGAGGCGTTTTCCTTCTTCATCTCCAAAGGTCATTGGCTGGTTCTCTCTGCTTCTCATGGCTATGTCGTTCTTCTCTGCTCTTTCTGAATCTCCAAAATGTTTCCTTTTTTATAGAACTCCAGTAAACCAATCAAGACCCACCCAAATGGGTGGAGACACGTCTTCCCTAATCCAGCTTAACAACCACTCTTGATTGGGTTACATCTCCAGGGAGATGATCTAATTACATACAGTATTGAATAGAGATTATTCTGCTTTTACAAAATGGGATTTTGACTAAAACATGGCTTTTCAAGGGTACATGCATCCTTTCAAACCAACACACTTCGGTTGCAAGAACTTTCCAGCATGGATATTCTTACGGGAGACACCCTGGCTGTACTGGAGCAGCCCTGTCTTTCCAGTTGAATCAGAAGACCTGGGTTTGAGTCTCAGCTCCAGTTAGATGACCTTGAGCCAGTCACTGGCTTCTTAGAAAACAGAAGACACATCCTCCGCAGCTGGCTGAGAGTTAAGGCGAGAGCAAGAAAGGCTGCAAAGAGCTATTCAAAGGCAAGACTTTCTTGAAATTATGTTTTCTTTATTATTGTTTTGGCCTTCCTTGCCATAAAGGTTGTTGCCTCCCATGCATCCCCCAGGATCCCAGAGCTCCACAGGGGTACCCTAAACATATGGATTCAAAGCCAGCCTACATCCTGGAGAGCCTATTTGCTTTGGGGACCTTGCTCTCAGTAATCAGTAACTAAGAGCAGTGTCTGATTTATTGCAGCCCTTCTCAAGTTCAATCTCCTGATCAGCAAGTCAGAGATTAATCTGAGAAACCCATTCCTGTGTTCATTTGTCACAATCCCCACTCCATCCCCAGCCCACTTCCATCTGTCTTTTTCCCCTTCCTCTCTCCAGAGTGCAGCTGAGTCCACATCCATGAAGAGTGAGGTCCAAGGCAGAGGGATGGCAATGAAGAATAATGCAAGACTTTATTTTGTAGACTCATTTTTAAAGGGTCATTACCCTTTGCCCCTAAAGCCATATAGAGGTTATGCAGTTGCTTATTTTAAAAGGTTCAATACAATCAAAGATTGTTTTGATCCCAAATTCCCAAATACCAAAGATAAACTACAAACTATAGAAAAAGTACCAAACCAACATGAAAATTTTATGAAGGGAACATCACAAACAGATGCTCAGATTTATAACTAATACACTAAGATCATTGGTATTTGTCTATTTGTACTATGGTTTTGGGTATAGCGACATGCAGCTTACAGTGATAAAAATGTCTTTTCTAAAACCAAAGATGAATGGGTTGCCCATCTCTTGGTCTGTAATTTTTCATCAGCTCTGCTTCCTCTCCTCCTGACACACAGAGACTTGCCCTCTAGGTGCAAGCAGTTAAATGGCTCAAGTTTGTAAGATATATTATGCTTCATGTGGGTCCCCATTTGGGAAACTGCTGTTCCCCAGCACTACTCATAGATGAAGGCACATGGTACTGTGTTCAGACTCAAATAGATAAGACATTTCCTATTTAAGGAATTTCCTTCATTTATGACAATTTCCATCCCAGAATCTAGGAATTCCCATGTATTTTGAAAGACAAGAAGGAACAAAGCAGAAAGTATACTAATGCCTTGTAGGTCAGGGGGGAAAATGGTAGCTCATAAATAATCTAATAGATAGAAGATACTTGTTTCTTTAAAAATCCAAACTTAAAAAAAATCAGCCACTGTGAATGGCAATTTTTCTAAAATGAATTACAGATGTAATTGATTGACTAAGGAATTTCAATTCTTTGAGGATAGACAGCTTTTGAGGATGCTTTGTCAAATGAAACTTCTCCCCTCCCTTAATGATTTTCTAGGCAGAATCCATCATTTTTGGTCACTTTCAGTTATCAAAACATAGCCTGGTAAATTCAAAGCACCTTCTGTCCCTGACATAGGCTAGACTTGGGGGGGGGGTTGAAGTGGGGGGACACATTTCCTCTCCCACCCCAGCACCCTGGATTTGGATGGCGGGGGGAAGGGATGCTGGCTCAACTCCTGACCCTGGCTGCTCTAGGATGGGAGGTGGGAGGACAGATAGGGATGACCATGGCAGCACCGTGCCCCAGCAGCTGTTAGGATAATGAAACATTTGTCAGGAGCCGATGCTGGAATACTTTGCAACAACCCTACATATAGCTGATATTCATCCCAGCACAGGTAAACAGATGGATTTGACATGCTGATTTACAGAACTCAGAGTGCTAGCCTTCTGGATTGCCTTTGGTTGGGTCTCATACAAGTGACCCGGGCCGATGTAGCCAACAGGTATCTATCCCATTTCCTTGGGTGGGCCTCAGCTTCATCCCAGCCCCTGCCGTCACCAAGGATCATCTACTATCCCGGCCATCTCACCATCTGCCCACCCGCTCACTCTTCCTCCTCTTTCTGAGGAGGAAACACCCTACCACTTTGCTTGGTGGCCTCTGGGAAGCCCCACAGCTCTTA
>PVIY010017638.1:0-22459 GCA_004026745.1 Myrmecophaga tridactyla | reverse complement strand
CCTACCACTTTGCTTGGTGGCCTCTAGGAAGCCCCACAGCTCTTACCCTTTCTCCAGTTTCCATGCACCTTCATGTGGAACCACGGACATGGGGAGGCTGCTTTTCCTTCCCTCCAAGGGATGCTGAGAAGCTGGTTCTCCCCAGGCTACTATCATGGTTCAAGACTCATAGGACCTTCCTCCTTGAGAATGCTCTAAACCAAAAGCTGGCAGTGGCCCTCCACATTCTTGTATGCCTCACACCCCCGAGGATTCATGCCAAATGTTCTCAAGAACTTGCTCACCACACTTCACTTGGACTCATAGTCTATAGCCAGAGACTCAGAGGCATCTCCCCTTCTTGTAGGAACCCCAGTCTCCACAAATGATTATCTTAGAGAAGAGGAGACAAACTAAAGAAAATATAAGGAAGGCATGGTTTAAGCTCCGTTCCTGAACACACTTTATCTGATCAGGAAATGGGAGAGAATAAAAGTCCTCAAAAGATAATCTAGAATATTGTTTCATGACTGTTAAGGACATTTTGTGTCCCCAAAGTTTTATAATTTTGACTTAAACTAGGATTGGGTCCTGATTCTCTTTTTAATGGAGTTCTCAGAAAGATGTACTTAAAAAGTTGACTACAAAGAAGAAAAAGAAAACCATTGGTATACTTGACCTTCCAGAACTTTCCACCACTTAGTCCCTATGTAGATGCTCAGCTTTTCTCTTTCATTGTTCGGAAGCTCCTAAGGCATCACCCTTACCAACACAGGGTACACCTCATAATCCTAAAAGAATCTTTAGCCGGCTCCACTTGTCAGATGTTATGCAGTCAGGATTGATGAAAGCGTTCCTTGGGGAGAAGTTAACAAATATGCATGTGTTGTAGTTTGCTGCCTAAATGTAATATACCAGAAACAGAATGGCTTTTTAAAAATGGAATTTAATAAGTTGCTAGCTTACAGTTCTAAATGTCCCAATTAAAGCAAGTCTATAAAAAAAAATGTCCAAATTAAGGCACTAACAAGAGGTTATCATCACTCAAGAAAGGCCGATGAAGTTCAGGGTGTCTCTCTCAACTGGGAAGGCACATGGAGGCATCTACAAGCTTTCTCTCCAGGCCTCTTGCCTGGGGCATTCTCCTTCTTCATCTCCAAAGGTCACTGGCTGGTAGACTCTGTGGGTTCTCTTGTCATTCTGTCATCATTCTCTGCTCTCTCAGAATCTCAGGCCTTTTCTCAAATATTTCCTCTTTTAAAGGATTCCAGCTAATCAAGACCCACTTGGAATGGGTGGAGTCACATCTCCCTCTATTCAAAAGTTCATACTCGCCATTGGGTGAGTCATGTCTCCGTGGAGATAAGCTAATCAAGTTTCCAACCTACATCATTGAATAGGGATTAAGAGAAATGGTTGCCTCCACATGATTGATTAGGCTTTTCTAGGATGCATAAATCCTTTCAAACCGGCACAGCATGCATGGCTAAAGCTTGTCATTAGTGATATGTGTGCATGTGTGTGCGTGTGTGTGTGTGCATGTATGTGTGTGATGTTAAAAACTTCGACTTTCATAGTTTGGTCAATGACATAGGTCTAGTTAGAAGACTAACAGAACTCTCTTTTAAATCGATGACTAGCACTCATCAGGACAAGTATACTTTATACCAGCTCTCAGATAGAATTATCTGTTTCCATACAGTGTGACATTCAATAAGTGATGCTGACATCACTAATCCATATGGATGCTCTTGTCTCATGCCTTCCAACCATAAGAGCTTCTTATCCTTATGTATAATAAGTTAAAAGTTTTTAGTTCCATGAATGAATATCCACATATTTGCTGGATCAGAGTATTAAGTCAATTGATTGCCTTTCATAAGCTAATTAGACACTGTTTACTTAGCTATACTATTTTTATTGGGAATTGCGTCATCGTCATCCTTAGATGTCCCATCTGAAAGTTCAGTGTTCTTGACTATTTCATCTGACACACCTGCAAAAGACAGGTGGAAATTCAGATATGATCATTTCCTGGGTATTATTCTTTATCAGAACAGAATAAGGTAGAACAGAAGGGCTCTGCTAAAGCTGTGTCAAACTCTGGGGGCAAGCAGCTCTGAAAACCTCATCAGCAGAAAAGTTTTCAGGGTGTATTAACCTAGATGTAAAGATGCACAATGAACTGGAAAGTTTTAAACAATAAGACATTAACCTCAAATGCTAGAAAGAGTATTTTTCATATGTAAGGGCCTCTGAGGTGTGGGAGGGTTTCCCTCTTGCCCATAATCTCCTTCAAACTGGACTTTTTAAAAATCTGTTTCAAGTCTCCCCTCCCCTCCGAAATGGAAGTTAGACATTCAGAACTAGGAGCTATAGTGATCACAGTTATGACAATATGTATCAATAAAGAAATAGCAATCTCAGAACAATATGGGTCCTAAGCCTGAAGTGAGGTTGGGACTAGGGGCCAGGCTGAATTTATGGAATCCCCTGCAGAGTAGAGGCTTAAATGTACTATTCAATGGGAGTAAGCCTTCACAGTCTTCCTGTCTGCAAGGCAGCTGAAAGCGTTCAGAGTTAGCACTATTTGCAAAACCCTGAATTGGAAGCAGGCCGGTAGCCCCATGGTTGATTGGAATAGATAAGAACGCATGGCTCCGGGAGTATCTGGTGTCCCCGTGGAAGCGGTTCTGGGGCACAATAGTGAAAAACCACCCCTGGCTGTCAAATCCCGACTCCTCCTCTATAGGCTGCGGAACCTCCAGCGAGTCACTCATCTCTCTGAACTTCAATTTCTTCATTGAAACAGGGGCAATAATAATGTCTATTTCCATATCGGAGCGGGATAACAATGCCTGCCCTGTTGAGGGAAGGTTCAATGTGACCAAGCACAGGGCTTGGGAGATGCCCTGGGGCTCCAGGAATGTTAGATATCTCTGGTTCTCAGTTATTGATCACCTAACACAGTCCCTACAAACTTTCTGTCCTCTATGTCTTTGTTTGCTCTGCTACTCTTGCTTTGACTCTTCTTTCATCTTCACAAATTATCTAACTCCTTCTATACGTATGGTGCCTGTTTGCATCTGTTGTATACCTCAGAAAAGTCATGTTCTTTAACCCTCATTCAGTATTGCTAGGTGGGATCTTTTTTATTGTTTCCATGGAGATGTGACCCACCCAGTTGTGGGTGGTAACTTTTGATTAGGTGGTTTCCATGGAGATGTGTCTCCACCCACTCAAGGTGGGGCTGCCTACTGGAGTCCTTTAAGAGGAAACCATTTTGGAAGAAGCTTTAGAGCCACCAGAGCCCACACAGCCAGAGACCTTTGGAGATGCAGAAGGAAAACAAAACACCCCTGGAGAAGCCTTACGAAATGAGGAGGAAAAGCTGGCAGACGTCTCCGTGTGCCTTCTCTGCTGAAAGAGAAATCCTGAACTTCATGGATCCTTTCTTTGGAGTTAAGGTATCTTTCTCTGAATGCCTTAATTTGGACATTTTCACAGCCTTAGAACTGTAAACTTGCAACTTAATAAATGCCCTTTATAAAAGCCGTTCCATTTCTGGTATATTGCATTCTAGCAGCTTGCAAACTAAAACACCTCTCTGAAATCCCTCTACTCCTGTGAAACAATTCCCGACTTTCCCAGCTCAGTCACAACATTTCCACTTGTGTAAATCTACATCTTGATCACCCAGCTTGATTGGAGACATCACAAAGACAGAAATAATATCAGCAGTAATATCCATTGGCTTATGGTCTTTCACAAGCCCTTACTAAATACCTGTGGACTTAGTCCTTAAATGAGGTAGCAGTGATGGTATGGAGAACTTTACGGCCCATAAAAAGAGCTTTAACCCATAATTTGAAAGATCTATTACATTATAAATAGTAAGTAATCAAGAAGCATTTTCATTCAAGTGAAGATTACTGATTAACAAAAACCTGAAAATAAGTGATACCCTGTGTGGATAATTGATAGATTCACATGAACTTGGATCTCAGATAAATAGTGTGTGATGCTCTGCTTTTTCGTTTGCAATTCAGTCATTCAAAAGCCCAGGCAGAGTTAGCTAAGTAGAGGTGCAAGGTAAATATAATCAGAGTAGGCTGTGACGGCTTGCTTACTCAGCTGTTAAGACATGCAGGGAGGGCGGGCCATGGTGGCTCAGCAGGCAAGAATGCTCGCCTGCCATGCCAGAGGACCCGGGTTCGATTCCCGGTGCCTGCCCATGTAAAAAAATAAATAAATAAATAAATAAGGCCAAAGACTCGAATAGACTTAAAAAAAAAAAAAAGACATGCAGGGAAATGTTAAATAAAACACATGCACTCATTATAATGTAAAAATGAACATGCTCAATTAAAACATGGACTTTTAGAGCAACAAACTGAGAATTAAAGTTAGAAAGCATCTATATAATCCAGGAGAACTAGATACGATCGTTTCAGTCATTTCTAATTCACACGGCCCCCTTCCAGGCACCTACGGTGAATAGAAGTTATTGAAAACGGTTCTATAAAATGAGGGAATCAGAAGAGGCAAATCGTTTGCATAGCGAAGCGTAGAGAAGCAACTCTACGAATCAGAAAACACAGCTATGCATCAGCTTCGGGTCCTCCAGCTGTGTGAAATTGAATAAAACATTTAGCCTAAAATGCAAATGAGGACATTGAATTTGATTACTTCTAAGAACTCTTCTACTCTAATATTCAGCAAAATACTTGCATGGAAGGCGTGGGAGAACAAACACCTATCATATGATACGATTAGTTTTGGACAAAGAGTGTTGAGATTAACACATCTTTAGAGCTTGGCTATTTGTGGTGCCTACAATGGGTTGACTGCTGTCTTGGCTGGTGGTGGTGTGGATGGGTTTGAACGTGTCCTTTCACCACCACAAAACTTAGGCGGAGACCACAGAAATCTTGCTAATTATTTGGGAACAAAGCACTTTCCCAGACTGGAAAATGAAGCAGAAGGTGCAGGGGAGCTAGGACACTTGAATTCAGGCTCTTTGGCCTTGTTTGGGGAAAAGACAGGTTTTTGAGACCACTTTTGCATAGTGAAAAATAAGACTAAGTTCGCATTGACATAAACATGAAGCTGGGAGAGGAAGAAGGCAAGACAGTTTTCTGTAAACTATGCTCATCTGTGTTTTCCAAACCTATCCATTGATTTGCTTCTTGTTCACCAATCCCTTTCTGATTCCATTAAGTAAAATTCTCTCATATGCAGAATTACTTCCATATAAACTTCTGTAACTGCCAGAATTTCAGCTTGCATATAAGTAAACCTTGAGTCACTCTAAGGATAATTAGAAAGAGAAGGAACTGTATATAGGGAGAGAAAAGGAAAGAGCCATAGAAAGCTTTTTCAGTACCACCTTAGGAAAATGAAGGTTTATATTTCCAAAATCACCTGCTGAGTTATGGTTCTGATCATAATGGTGCAAGAAGCATTGGACCTACCTCTCACCATAAACATACAAAACTGAACAAAATACATGAAGCGACTTCTTTCAGGTTTTAGACAATAGACAGCACAGGACTGTGATCCTTTAAAGAAAGAAAGCTGCATACTCATCTGGCATTCTGCTGGAGGCACTTTCTAAATTGTAGCCCAGGAAAACAGAGCTCAGACAGAGCAGTGGTCTCACTGGTCCACAGAATTAGAGCTCAGGTTTGAGGCTGTTAAGGTGGCTAGAATTCTGTGGGCAACATACCAGAAAGGGGAGAGCTGTGCAACAATGAGCTCCAGAAATCTGGATTTCAGGAGTCTCCTTGAGTCTGGCTGAAGTTTAAGCTGTGTAGGCAGAAGGTAAGACCCCGTAGGCAGAGAACAGCTGCAGGACTTTGAGCTACACAGAGGTCAGGGGTCAGGCAGGTTTGGAAGATGTTGGAGTTCCAATCAGCCAGAGCTCAGAGAACCAGCTCAACCCCTCAGGAGTGCAAAGAGGTCACACCTTAAGCAAGGACTACCCAAGACCTACCTGACAAAGCCTAAAAACAAGTCTCAATGGATCTAACTGACCCGTCAGTAAATTGACTGGGCACCAAAGCTAAGCTCAACACATTCAAGAAAAACAATAAAATTCAGTATTAAACGGCATTCTCAAAGTCCAGCACACAATAAAAAATAACTAGATACAACAAAAAGCGGGAAAAGGTGACCTCCAACCAGGAGGAAAAGAAGTCAATACAAACAGACTCAAATGTTGGAATTCTTAGTCAAGGAATTTAAAACAGCTATGATAAATGTGTGCAAGGATTTAGAGGAAAAAAACGGACTATGGAGTGAACAGATGTGGAATCTCAGCCAAGAAATAAAAGCTATAGCAAGTGGAAATTATAGATCTGAAAAATAAGACATTTGAAATGAAGAGTTCACTGTGTTGATTTAACAGATTAGACACAGCAGAAGAAAAGTCCAGTGAACTTGAAGACAGGATACTAAAAGCTCCTAAAACTGAAGCACAAAGACTAAAAAGGACTTTATAAAATCAGCACAGCATCACTGACCTGTGGACAACAAATAATGTAATACACAGATAATTTGAGTCTCAGAGGAAGAGAGACTGAGGAAGAAAAAAACTATTTGAAGAAGTAGTAGTTAAAAATTTTCCAAACTTGTTGAAAACGTTCAACCCAACAGATTCAAGAATCTCAACAAGCCTCAAGTAAAATGAACATAGGGCAAACACACATAAGCACAAAATAGCCAAATTTCTGAAAACCAAATATAGAGAAAAAATTAAATCAGCTGCAGGGGCATGGTGGAAGGTCACATTACATGTAGGAGATAAAGATAAGAATATCTATTGACTTCTCATTAGACAAAGGCAAACTCAGTGCCAATGGAATGAAATCTTTTAAGTGCTGAAAAGGGGTGTGTTGGTTTGAAGCTGTTTATGTACCCCAGAAAAGGCCATCTTCTTCTAATCCATTCCTGTGGGTGCAGACCTTTTGGGGGTGGGACCTTTCGGTTAGGTTGTTTCAATTGAGATGTGACCCAGCCCACTCAAGGTGGGTGCTGGGAATTCCCCGGGGAACGGGGGAGAAGAAGGGGCGCCGTGCAGGATTAAGAAATGACAGACACAAGAAGATGGTTAAGTGGGGTCAGGGGACTCAAGCTCATCAGAAGCAAGAGTCCTGAATATACTGACATGCACATATTTATTTAGTTCTTACACAGGAACTGCTTTAGGGAGTAGAATCAAAGTAAGACTATTTTTGAATATCTGCCGTGCTACAAAGCTACAAAGTTTGGTTCCCAGTTTCTTGTTCCAAGAACTGTTTATTTCTTATCAGAATGTTCTCTTTTCAGGTCTCTTGGAGCTCTTGAATCAGCATCCTTGAGAACATTTGCTTCTGTAGCTTGCTACATTAGCAGGGCATGGCATGCCTATGCCCCGTGTCCTTGGCTGTCAGCCAACCACTCGAGCCCTCAGATGACCATCTCCAACAGGTGAGTCTTAATCCTTTTTACTAGAGTCTTTTATGAGAGGATAAAGGATAGAAAAAGCCCAGAGAGCAGAGATAGGAAGTCTGGAGAGAGTTTAGAGAGAAAAAAAGTCCCTAGAGGAGCTAAGAGAGGAGCCACAGAAGGTCAGAGAGGAGGCCACAGGAATCAGAAGCTGAAACAATGAAACCCAGGAGAGAAGGACCAGCAGATGCCAGCCATGTGCCTTGCTCTCAGATGGAGGAACCAGATGACAGCAGCCTGTCTCCAGAAAAGGTATCTTCCTTTTGATGCCTTAACTGGGATATTTTCACAGTCTTAGAACTATAAATTTGCAAGTACATAAATCCCCATTGTAAAAGCCAACCTATTTCTGGTATATTTCATTCTGGCAGCTTTAGCAAACCAAAACAGGGGAAAACCGTTGACCTTGAATTCTATAATTAGCGGAAATATGTTTTTTAAATGAGGGTAGAAAAAGAAATTTTCAGGTAAACAAAAACTAAGAAACTTTCTTGTCAGCAGACAGCACTGCAAAAGATGATCAAGGAAGTTCTTCAGGCTGAAGGGAAATAATTCCAGTTGGAAATGCAAATCCACACAGAGGATTGCAGAGTTTCAAAAACAGTAAATATGTGGGTAATGGTAAAACATGTCTTTTTAAAAACAGTTTATTTAAAAGAAAATTGACTACTTAAAGTGGAAATAAAACAATATATTTGGAGTTTACAGCATTTGTTAAAATAAAAAATGTAACAAAAATAGCACAAAGAAAAGAGGGTGGTAAGAGGGTACATAATATTTAAGATTTTATATGTAATAAGTTATGGATGGATATTGCCATTCTAGGACAACCATTTAAAAACAAAACAAAGAGATATAGTTTAAAAAGCCACTGGAAGATATAAAACAATACCAAGAAACACTCAGAATTCTAAGAAATGAATTTTAAAAAAAGGCAGGGAATGAGATAAAAAGAAACAAACAACAACAAAAGCATGAAACAAATGGAAAAGAAATAACAAATAACCCCCTGAGACAAGTGAAATGGAGTTAGGGCACTCTGTTTAAATGGGAAAAGCCCTTACACATATTTTTCTATTCCTAAACCGTATAATAATAATGGTAGATAACTATGATAATTTATTCCTATTAAATTCATATGAATGGGTTCTTCATAATTTCATTTACTATCTCCTACTCAAGAAAAAAAAAATTAGGACCTTCCTTCCTAGCAGTTTCAACAAGAAACTTGAGAATTCTGCCTCCTCCTAAATAAAATCTATCCTAAGGCTAAGCGCTGCCCCCAATGAACCCAGGTGTTACGATTCTCTTCCTGGGGTCCCACTGTGGCTGCCTAAGAGCAAATGCTTTGGATGGAGCTTCCTAAGCTGCCTGTCCCGGAGCTTCTCCGCATCAGCTGCTCCACCTCTCCAATGAGGCAGTGGAAAGAGATGACATTTCGGAGCCAAAGACCTGCAGTTAGGGTGACTGGTCATCTAGCTGCACCCCGAGGTCACCCAGCAGTGGAACTGGAGAGGACAGCAGTGAGCAGGTGTAAAAGTCCTCAGTGATGGTGGCCCGTCAGAGGACAGCAAGGAGGGCAGGTCACCGCACCGCTGCCGTGCGCGAGCCTCAGAGCAGGGCACGGACGGTGTATGGGGGACACCGGACATTGCGTGGAACCGAAGCCGCAGAGGACAGGGGCGCGGAGTCCCGCACCGGGGAGGACTTGAGTCTTTAGTGGCGTTGTTGAGACCCTGGCCGTCTGCCTGGGCTCTGTCCAGGGCAGAGGAATGACCCTTGTGGAGCGCAGGGCGGGACACTGGGCACCGACGGCGCCAAAGCGGAGGGCCGCGCCCCACGGAGACCCCCGCAGAGGCTCTTCCAGTTCCGGAAACGCTTCTTGCAGCCAACATCTTGGAGGGCTCTGGGCTCATTCATGGAGCAGACCCTTCCTCCACGGGGCATGTCTTCGAGGGAACCCTGGCCCTGCTGCTGGGATGGGAATGTGGGTGGCTCAGCCTTGGGTGGCTGTTTTGCTCCATCTATAAACCGTGCACTGAGATGTGGGCGCCGGCCCAATCCATGGGGAGTCCCGTGAAATGAGGCGATTACAAAGCCTTGTATGTCAGGTGGGATAGATTAGAATTTCCACACCAGTTCTCCAGCCTTTCCAGACACCGTGTGGTGAAGTCAGACCACTGTTTTCCCATGACTTGTGAAATCTAATTTAAACACAATCTTAAGTAATGTATTAAACTGAAGAAAAAAAAAAAAGCCACAGATGTTCTGAACTTTTTACTTTAACCAAAACTAATGTAGACTATTTTCCTGTTATCTAATAACCTCTTTGTCATCATAAAGATCTAAATGGTTACCGACATCGAAAATTTTGTGAATCTATCAGTTTCTAAAGGTGATTTTCTCTAAGGCTCCTTGGCAGTAGTTTAGGCACAAAATGCAAGTGCTAGTCTCTTTCCTTCTTCTGCTTTGGAACTCTCATGCATTTGTCTTTCCCGCAGAATTTAGAAAGCTTCACCGGAACCTTACAGTAGCCACCAATTTAAAGAAAAGCATTTGTTGGACTCCTAACTTCTTCCAAAAATTAGAAATTCCACGTCAGTGTTGGTGTACAACCTGAACTTTCATCGGTCGCTGAAGGGAGTCTCAAGGCGGGGTCACGGTGTCCATTTGTTGAGCTGTCTGTACAACGAGCCCCGGAAACACATCAGTTTGCATGGACTTGGATCAGAAGCCAATTAAACAAGCACAGCAAGTCCGGTGAGGAACATTTCCCAAATCCCATGTCCTTATGATTTGTTTTCTTTTAAATGTGGTCCATTCCAAAGACCTCTGAGCTCATGAGCAAAATTAAAGCAAGTGCACACGCAGATGCCCGAAGGCAGGCAACCTCTCCCACACTCAGAAATTGCACAATGCAGTCAGGCCTCAGCTGTCCGCATGGCAAACTCCCAGAGCAGACACTTTGCACAGCACCTTTGGGGTCAGGAAACCAAGACAATGAGGAATAATTCGCTTCTGTTTTCCTTTTCCACGGTTCTTACTTTTAAGTGTAGGGGATTACCCATTGCCTGTAGCCCATTAATCACAGTAGCTTTGGGTTATGAAAAGTGCAATCCAAAAACATAGTCCTCTCACGCGCTGGCAGCGCGTTCCTGTGCCCTGCCCTCAAACGTGCCCGAAAACCCTGGGCGCTGCCAATGATGATTACATTTGGCATCAATCGGGGATACTGAGAGCTATATGCCTTCCTGAGTCCAGCATCTGGAGCAGATTAAAATGAGAGTCCTGCCAGCAAGGAGGTCCGAGGGTTTGGGAATATGAGGCAGTTTTAATCTTTTCCAAGTCAGGCTGTTGAGGAGCAGCCATACATCAAATGTGCATGGAGCTCACACAGTTTCCTTCTCAGGGGAGAATTCAATTCCAGTAACTTGAAGTGGGATGAACTTGTGACCATCTGGAGGGAGAAGACTCATGATCCTCTGCAGTTATGCTGAGGATTCACGTCCGTGGATTCACGTCCATGATGGTGAAAAAGCTGCTGGAGGTGCTTGAAGGCACAGATGAAGCTTCTCCCTTCAAAAGCCTTGCTCAGCTGGCCCGGGGAAATTCAGCTGCAAGTGGAGGAAATCTAGACCTCATTCTGGGCTGAAATATTCCTCTGCCCCAGGAGGGTGATGTTTGGGCTCCAGAGGCTGCTCTGAGTGCTTGGAAAGACGCTAGGAAGCCTGAGGAAATGGTGCTGAAAATGAAGCGTGTTGCAGGCTTGTGGAGTGGAGAGGTGACTGGGTGGGGGGACTCACAGGGTCATTACCGAGGGGTCAGAATGCAGCTCTCTAGGCCTATGCAAGAAGAACAAAGAAACAAATTTAGATTAGACTCAGAGTAGAGCACCCAGAGGAGCCAAGGGGGCGCAGAAAACCTCCAAGCCTTAGTGAAAGAGAATCAATTGGCATAGCCCAGGGGTAGAGACAAGATATCCAGACATCAAGAGCCCAAGATGTCGAGGGCCAAAGCCAAAGTCCCCTGGGTCAGAGCTGGGTCACCCTGATGCAATGCCAGCCCTTGGAGGGCAAAATTGAACGGCAACTGAAAAGCAAGGGCCAGCCGAAACTATTGGCCACGGAATAGTTTACCCCACATGTGATGTGGGGTAAATGCAGAGAAACCAGGAAAATAGATTGCTTAACAATGGGTTCAATTAAGAGATCAGGAAAATAGATCATTTAAAAGTGGTTTCATTAAGTGTTTACTATTTTGTAATTAAAATTATCAACAAACTATACCCACAGTACGCTCTTCAATCTGTAGGCAATTTATGGTACATGCAAACAACAGGAAAGCCATTATAATTATGAGTAGCTGTATTGATAGCTTACAAACTCGTTTGCTGGGGCTCGTATAAACTTGACATTTAAAACAGCCAAGGTTCTGAGTATTATTTTATTTTTTAAATATAAAAAAATTGACATCTATGAAGGACAGATCCTTGTTCTCCTTGGTCATAGTGGAAAAACTGCCCTGTTAAACATGCTCGTGGACTGTTGTCCCAAGGTCAGGTGACCAGCTAATAACCCGAAGACAAGTACAAGGGCAAATAAATCAATTGTTCGTTTGTGTCTTTGCTATTAGTCACACCCAGTATTTAAGAGAAACATTTTAGAAGTTTCCTTAAGTTTTTTTTCCATAAAATTATGTTCCATTTTTGGGGGAAAATGTTGCTTTTTTTTTATAATTGTGCTTTTTCTTATTAGAGAAGTTGTGGGAAGTTCACATTCTCTGATAAAAAAGTTCTTATATTATTAACATATTTGATAAGCAAAATAGAATTCATCTCAAAACTATTTCTTTTAAAATTGTATCTCATATGAGAATTACTTTATAGCTTTAGTACTACCAACACCATATTAATGTGTGGTTAACAATTTTTGGATAAATGTGTTTTTTCTTAAAAGAAAGTCATACTATATAATAACTATATATAATAAAGATAATAAATAAGGATTACAGAGTCTATTGTGTTGAAAATAAAAAATTTCATGAAGCTATCATATATCTTTCAAACATATAAGATTCTATATGGCACACCCGGTTTTCTAAAATCATTGTATAGGTTTTACTTGTAAGATAACATAATGAATTTAAATAAAGGAGAGGCATAGCATATTATCTGGAATAGAAAAAATCAGGAGAGGGCACAATGAGAAAGGAAAATTACAAGCTAAACTCAAGTTTTGAACATAAATACAAAAGTTCTAAATAAAATGTTGGCAAATAAAATCTAAAAATGTGCTTAAACAAATGAAAGCAAAAATGTGCTTAAAAATGAATCATGAACAAGTAGGGCTGATCTCAAGAATTCAATGACAACATGAATAAAAAATCTATCCATATAATGCACTTCAACTCACATATTAAGAGTGAACAGTATCTTAATGGATCATATATGTATCTTATATGATCATAAGATACAAGAAAGTCAACAAGTAAAAGTCAACACTTTTTCATGACAAAACTCTTCGTAAGCTAAGAACTGAAGGGAACCTTGATACCCTGATAAAGAGTAAGCACTGTAAATCCATGACAAACACAATACGTTAGAAGCTTTCTGTCTAGAATCAGGAACAAAACAAGGATGCTTGCTCTCACCACTCCTCTTCAACATTTTTTGGAGGTCCAGGTGAGCACACTAAGAAATTAAAGGTATAGGGACTGGATAAGAAGAGAGCAGTCTGTCACTCTTATTTATGATTCACCTTGCTTATTCACTGATGATATGATGATAAGATTGCTTTCTTATAAAATTCAAGAAACTCTTCAACTTACTGTTGAATATGACAGAGTTTGACAAGATTACTGGGCAAAATAATAATAAACTAAAATTGCATTCAAATACATAAGAAACAAACAATTAAGAATTAGAATATATAATTGAATATATACACAACAGCAATAAAAGTTACAAGATGTCTAGAAATAAAGTTAGCAAAAGATGTGCAAGTCCATTTATATAAAAGCATAAAACAATAGAAAACATAAGGGAAAACCTAAATAAGTATATAGTTATATTATTTCAATAAATATTATTAAAACAGCATTACGTTTCCCTTAATCTATAAATTCAATGCAATTCAAATCAATATTTCAATATATTTTAAGCTGCCGAATTTCATTGGAAGGTGATAGATACTATATTTCATTTAGAAGAATGAAGAGCCAAGAGCAGCCTACAGATATTTGAAGAAGGAAGATTTAATATCCCAGATTATAAAACAATATAAAATTACAGTACTGAGAGCAGTGTGGTATTGGTACCTGCAATAGAATTGCTATTTAATAAACTATTCTGGGTAACTGGCTTTCCATGTAAAACAAAAGACAATATCCCACCTTACAATATACATAAAAATCAAGGTGGATTATAAACCTAAATGTGTAAAGTAAAACTGTAAATCTTTTAGAAGAGAACATAGAGAATATCATTATGACATCAAGTCAGTTAAATAAGTTAAATCAATAAATATCCATAGAGGTAAAATTTTTTTCAAACAAAATTTTGAGGACAAAAACCAAGTAAAGAAAGGATACATTAATTAGGATGAAAACAGTTAATGCTGTTTGTGGAAAGTTATATACCCATGCATATTCACATAGGAATAAACCAATAAAAAGGCACAAACTATAAAGGAAAAGCTAGATAACGTTAACTACTTTAAAATTAAAACATCTGTGCAAAAAATATGATGAGAAAAGTAAAAATCCAATCCATATAATGGGAAAAAATACTTGACACCCACATAATCAATAAATAATCACTATCCATTATAATGAAGACTTCCAACAAAGCTGTAAGATAAAGATAAATAATCTAAAAGAAAAAGAGGTAAGAATGCACACAATTCACAGAGAGAAAAACCCTCATGGCCAGTAAATGTCTGAAAAGATTTTCAATCTCATTAGCAATCAGGGAAATGAAAATTTAAAATGGGGACCCTATTTTTGCACCCATCATACTGGCATAATGTAAAAATCTGATCACATCAAATACTGATGAGGATGTAGGGAAAAAGGAGCTCTGCTGCTGTGTTGGTAAGAGGAGTTCTAGAAAGGCTGAAGATGTGCATAATTCTTTTCCAGTGCCACTTCCAAGTGTCTTCTCTAGAAAAACCTTTTGTAAAAGTTGAGTTGAAATTCATATAACGTACAGCTAATCATTTTAAAATGTACAATTCAGTGGCATTTAGTCTATTTGCAATTTCGTGTAACCACCAGATCCCTCTAATTTCAAAACTTTTTCATCACCTCATACCTATTAACTAATCACTCTTCATTCTCTTTTTTCCCCATCCCCTGGTAGCTAGACTCTAATCTGCTTTCTGTTTAGACGGATTTATTTATTACAGATATATCATATAAAAGGAATTATGTAATATGTGATCTTTTGCGTCTGGCTATTTCCACTTAGCATAATGTTTTCGAAATTCCTCCAAGTTGTACTGTGTTACCAGCACTACATTCTTTCTTGTGGGTGAATAATGTCCCATTGTACGTTTATACCACAATTTGTTCAGCTATTTACCAGTTGGGAGACAATTGGGTTGTTTCCATCTTTTGGATATTATGAATAATAATGCAGCTATAACCATTTGTGTACAAGTTTCTAGGTGGACAAATATTTCCATGTCTCTCAGGTGTACATGTAGGAGTGGAATTGCCAGGTCACATGGTAATTTTTTTTTTTAAATTTGCATATGGGCAGGAGGCACCAGGGATCGAACTCCAGACCTCCAGCACGGCAGGTCGGAGCTCTGCCTGCTGAGCCACGGCAGCCGCCCTCACATGGTAATTTTATGTTTATCGTTCGGCTGCACCATTTTGCATCCCCACTATTAAGGTCTGAGGGTTCTTATTTCTTCACATCCTTGCTTGCACTTGTTATTTTGCATTCTTTTGACTTAAGCCATCCTAGTGGATATAAAGTGACATCTCCTTGTGATTTTTATTTGCATTTCCTTAATGACCAATGATGTTAAACATCTTTTCTTGAGCTTGTTGGATATCTGTGTAACTTCTTTGGAGAAATGTCCATTCAATTCCTTTTTTTTATTGGGTCGCTTGTCATTTTGCTGTTCAGTTATAGCAGCTCTTTATGTATTCTGGATATTAAACCCTTATCAAATATGTGACTTGCAACTATTTCAACCATTCTATATGTTGTTTTTCCATTTGATAATACCTTTTGATGTACAAAGGTTTTTAATTTTTATTAAGTCTTAATGTATCCTTTTTCTTTTGTTGCTTGTGCTTTTGTTGTCAAATACAAGAGCCCTTAAATTCAAGCTCAAAAAGATTTTTCCATATATTTTATTTTAAGCGCTTTACAGTTTTAGCACTTGATTTAGATCTTTGATTTTAAATTAACTTTTGTATATGGACTGAGGTTGGGGTTCAACTTCATTCCTTTGCATGTAGTTATCCCGTTGTCTGGGCACCATTTGTTATGAGACTACCCTTCTTTCCCCATTGCATGATCTTGATACCCTTCTGGAAAATTAGTTGGCCATAAATGTTTGGACTTATCTCTGGACTCTCAGTTCTATTCCTTTGATGATTATCTGCCCTTATACCAGAACCACACTGTTTTAATTACTGTAGGCTTATAGTTAAGTGTTGAAGTCAGAAAATATAAGCCCTCCAGTGTTGTCTTTTTTTTCAAGATTGTTTTGGCAATTTAGGGCCCTGTGCAATTCCATGTGGATTTGAGGGTCAACTTTTCCATTTCTTCAAAAACGGATGCTGGAATTTTGATAGGATTGCATTGAATCTGCAGATCACTTTGGGAAATATTGACACCTTAATTAAGTTTTCTAATCCCTAAACATGGACTATCTTCCCATTTATTAGGTCTTCACTTTCAGTGTGTTTTGTAGTTTTCGGTACTCAAGTCTTTCACCCCCATAGTTAAATTTGTTCCTAAGTATTTTATTCTTTTAGGTGCCATTGTAAGTTGTTTTCTTAATTTCCTTTCAGATTATTCATTGCTGGTTATAGAAACACAACTGATTTTTGAGTGTTGAGCTTGTACCTCGAAACTTTGCTGAATTTATTAGCTCTAGAAGTTTTTTTGGAGGGTTCTATGGTATTTTCCATATAGAGAATCATTTTGTCTGAAAATAGAGATAGTTTTCTTTATTCCTATTCCTTTCTAATTTTTATGCCTTTCATTTCTTTTTCTTGCCTCATGGCTCTGGTTAGGACAATGGTGAAAATGGGTGAACTCGTCTTGTTCCTTATACGTGGAGGAAAGCTTTCAGTCTTTCATCATTGAATATGCTAGCTGTGTGTTTTTCACAAGCGTCCTTTAACATGTTAAAGGAATTCCTTTCTATTCCTACTTTGTTAAGGTTTTCATCATGAAAGAGTGTTGAAGATTTTTCAGATGTGCTATTTTTCTTCTATCTGTCAGATCAATTTGTTTCTCAAGTTCTACAATATTGCCTTCCTTTGTATATGACAGTTTTTTCCTAATGTACCATTTTGATTTCCTCTACACTTACTTTTCTGTATATATTTTAGTTGTTTCCTTAGTGGTTACCATGGGGATTACAGTCAACATTCTAAATTTACAATAATCTAGTTTGGATTGATAATAGCTTAGCTTCAATAGCATACATTAATTCTGCTCCTGTACAACTTCATCTCCTGCTTCATGTTGCTATTCTCAAAAATCACATCTTTATACATTGTTGGCCTATTAACATGGATTTATAATTACTGTTTTATGCATAACTTTTTTCAGTCACATAGGAAGCAAAAAGAGGAGTTACAGACTCAAAATACAAAAATACTAGCTTTTATATTATCTATGTAGTTAACTTTTAGAGTGATCTTTATTTCTTCATATGGCTTGAAGTTACTATATAGTGTCCTTCCATCTCAGTTTGAAGGACTCACATTAGCATTTCTCACAAGGCATGTCTACTAGTGAGGAACAACCTTTAATTTTATTTATCTGATTATGATGTACTATATGCTTCATATTTGAAGGTCAGTTTTGCTGTTTGTAGAGCTACTGGTTGATAGGCTTTCTTTCAGCACTGTATATCATACTGCTGCCTTCTCTTCCCCATGGTTTCTGATGAGAAATTGGCTGTTGATCATATTGAGGATCCTTTGTACACGACTAATTACTGTTCACTTGTTGCTTTCAAGGTTCTCACTGTCTTTGGCTTTCACTGTTTGACTATAATGTGTTTGGTGTAGATTTCTTTTGAGTTTTCATGCTTGGAGTTTTTTGAGATTCTAGAATAGGTATATTCACCAAGTTTGGGAAGTTTGGGGCATTATTTCTTCAAAAAATTTTTGTCCTTTTCTCTATCCCTTCTCTTTCTGGAACCCCCATAATGTGTATGCTAATATTATTGAGGGTAACCCATGGGTTCCTTTGACTCTGTTCATTTTCATTCATTCTTTTTCTTTCTGTTCTTTAGACTGGGCAATTCTGACTATCTCATTTCACTGATTCTTTCTCCTGCCTTTTCAAATCTGCTGTTGAACCCCTCTGGATAATTTTTTATTTCAGCTCCAGAATTTCTGTTTGGTTCCCTTAGGAAAAGGGATTTCCTGAATCCCTTAGGAAAAGGAAAAGGAGAAGAATAGAGAAAAGCTTGCTCTGCCTTTTTAAATCCCCTTGACTGATGCCACTGGGGAAGCTGCTTCTCTTATCTAAAATAGCAATCAAAACATACAGCACTGATTTTGGGAGGATGAGATCCCTATTTCCCACTCTGGCACCAGCAAGTTGCACCAGGTACACAAGCACCATTCCACTTAACCTCCCCGAATATATATTCATTTCTATATTATCCAGATATAAAACCAAAGACATTACAAGAAAAGAACTCTATAAACCATAGCCCACATGAATATACGTACAAAAATTCTAAACACGTTTTTTGTCCAAGAAATTCAGCAATATAGAGATAGATAATATATCTTATCAAGTGGGGTTTAGGCCAGGAATGCTGTTAGTTCAACATTTGAAAATCAATAAAATATGTACAAAAACAATATATGAGTACCTCAATCTCTGCAGAAAAAAGCATTTGACAAAACTCCAATATCCCTTCCTGATAAAAACTCTCAATAAACTGTGAATGGATGGGACCTTCCTCAATCTGATAAAGAAAGTCTATAAAAAGCCCACACCTAAGGGGCCTAGATTGTAAGCTTTTAAAGCAGACACGTTTAGCCTGGAGTGGTGATTATTATTTCTGGATTTTGAGAGGCTGTTTTTTTTATCTATATAACCTGATATTTAGAGATAAGAACAAAGCCAATCAGGTTGGGGTTAAAGTAATTCAGAACATGGGGGTAAGGAAGACAGTGTCTATATTTTAGAGCCACACATACTCTTTGAAACCAAAGGAAGAAAGATGCATTTGGTCTGGAACCAAAATTTTCTGTAAGCATAATCTAATTCAACCTATCTTAGATAGAACAACTGAAACACAGGAAGCCCAGATAAGAAAGAGGTCCTTTAATCCTGTATAGCGTAATTTAATGCCTGGATATATCCTAGAGTATATTAAGCAGATAATCAAAAAATATTGGCAAAGCCCCTTGAGGGATATGAGAAAAAATAAGGAACTATTAAACTTTACCATCAGGAAATCCCCTGATGCTGTGTTAAATTTTAGGGATACCCAAATCAATAGGCCATGGCGTCACTTATGAGGCTTACTCTTGTGAAGCTTATGTAGGTAATGGAGAAGCTTAGCCTACCTATAGGTGTGCTGAAGAGTTAGTTCTAGAGGACCTCTTTTGTTGCTCAGATGTGGCCTCACTCTCTCTAAGCCCAACTCTGCAAGTGAAATCATTGCCCTTCCCTCTACATGAGAAATGACATCCAGGGGTGAAAGTCTCCCTGGAGACATGGGAGATGACTCCCAGGGATGAATCCAGCCCTGGCACCATGGGATCAGCAATTCCATCCTGACCAAAAGAGGGAAAAGAAGTATAATTAATAACATATCAGTGGCAGAGAGTTCAAATAGACTCTAGAGGCTACTCTGGAGGTTACTCTTAGGCAAGCTTCAGTTAGACATTGCTACCTATCATAACCTGCCAATCCCCAACCAGAACCATTCCAGCTAATCCTGAAAAACACCTAGGGCAATATATAAGAGTCCACAAGGGTTCCATGCACTAGTGCAACTTTCCAGAAACCTCCAGATGGGTCCTTGGACCAGATAAGTCCTGAAATCTAGAGGGCCCATTCTCTCCAGAACATCATATAGTTCCATTTCCCTACCCCATATTAGTGACAGCCCCTTCCAACATGAAAAAGTTAGAATGGCCATAGCCCAAACACCCCTAAAAAGAGGGATAGAAAAATCAAAGGTGATGATGGAGTTATACAGAGAAGATAGGATTTAACACATAAATATGATTGCTGACTCATTAAATTGATACCTCTTTTAGTTTTCAGTATCTTAGAGCAGCTACAAGTAAAAACATAAAATTGTGAAATTGTAACCCACATCAAATTCTGAAATATGTTCAACTAATTGTGGTACTGTGCTTTAAAATTTATTTTTTTTGTATATATGTTATTTTTCACAAAAAAGAAAGATTGTGGTGTTAAAAAAAATATTTATTCATTCTAGCCTCCTATATTCTGGAGCAGCTAGAAGGAAAAATCTGAGAGGATCATATGAGCAGCCCATGACAAACTCTGGGATCTGTCCTGTAACTACTTATTGAAGAGTGCTTTGAAAGCTATTGCTTTTTTATTCTCATTTTCTTTTTTGTATGTGTGTTATACTATACAATAAAAGCCTACATCTAATATTGTATTTAATGGTGAAACACTGAATGCCTTTCCTCTGACATCAGGAACAAAACAAGAATGTACCTTTCCTCCACTTCAGTCAATATACTACAGGTTCTAATTAGGGCTCTAATATCAGGAAGAAAATAAGAATGTACAACCTCAACACAATTCAATATTGTATAAGTTCTAGCTAGTACAATATGGTAGTTAGATTCTGGTGTCAACTTGGCCAGGTGAAGGTGCCCAGTTCTGTTGCTGTGGACATGAGCCAATAGTACGTGAACCTCATCTGTTGCTCATTACATCTGCAGTCAGCTAGGAGGCATGCCTGCTGCAATGAACGATGTTTGATTTAATTGGCTGGTGCTTAAATGAGAGAGTTCAATGTAGCCCAGCAGCTCAGCATACCTCATCTTAGCACTTGCAGCTCAGCCCAGGCCTTTGGAGGTGCAGAAAGAAATTACCCCAGGGAAAGTTATTGGAACCCAGAGGCCTGGAGAGAAGGCCAGCAGACACCACCCTGTGCCTTCCCACATGAGAAAGAACCTCAGTTGAAAGTTAGCTACCTTTCCTCTGAAGAACTAACAAAATAAATCCCCTTTTATTAAAAGCCAATCCATCTCTGGTGTGTTGCATTCCGGCAACTACCAAACTAGAACACACAATAAGGCAAGAAAAAAGAAATCAAATTCATCCATATTGGAAAGAAAAAAAAGTAAAACATTCTTTGCTGAAGACATGATTATCATGTAGAAAATCTGGACTTTTAATGTTACTAGAAATAATAAATGATTTCAGCAAGATTTGTACAAGATCAATGAAGAAAATGTATATACTATGAGTAAACAATCAGAAATAGAAATTAGTGGAACAATATAATAGTATCAAAATAAGAAATACTTATGGTTAAATCTGTCAAAAGATGAGCAAGATCTATACACTGACAACTACAAAATCTGCTAGAGAAATGAAATAATATCTAAATAGAGAGACATATTTCATTCATGAGTTAGTAGATGCAATACAATTCCAGTTAACATCCAAGCAAATTTTTTTTCTAGAAATTGAAAAGCTAAATCTAAAATTTATGTTGAAATGCAATAGGCCTAAAAGAGCCAAAAATAACCTTGAGAAAGGACTAGGATTACACCACCAACACTACCTGGTTCCAAGTCCAGTGATCGGGATATTGTAGGATTTTTTATGTAAAGATACACAAATAGATCAATGGGAAAGAATGTAAAGTTCAGAAATAGACCCATATGTACATGGGAAACCTGGTTTTTGAGGAAGGTTAAAAGTCAGTTCAATTAGGTAAGTTATTTTAAAAGGAAGGAAAATTCTATGTCTAAATAAAAAACACAAAACCCACTTTAAAAAGTCAGTTCAGTGGAGAAAAGACAGTCTCTTCAATATATGTCGCTGGAACAACTGGATATCTATATGCAAAAACCAAAACCAAACAAAATATTTTGCTATATACAAAAATTAACTTAAAATGGGTCATAGACCTAAATGTAAAACCTAAAACTATAAAACTTTTAGTGTAAAACATAGGTGAAAATTTTTTGTTGACTTAGGCAAAAATTTCTTAATTATGACATTCAAAAGCATGCTCCATAAAAGAAAAAAATCAATATATTGAACTTCGTCAAAACTTAAAACTTCTTCTCTTCTTAAGACACTGTTAGATGATTAAAAAAACAAGCCACAAACTAGAAAAAAAAATCTTTGCAAAACATGTATCTGATAAAGGATTTGTATCCAGAATATATAATGAACTGTCGAAACTCAACAGTAAGAAAGCAAACAACCCAATGAGCAAAGGGTTTGTACAGAAAATGAACACGTGAAAATATCCAGTTCAGCACCATGAGCCACTAGGGAATGCAAATTTAAACCACTATGAGATACCACTACACACCATGAGAATGACTAAAATTTAAAAGCCTGGATGGACATGTAAATGTGGCAAGAATTTAGAAGAAATTGAATTCGCATACACCGGGGATGAGAGGGTAAAAGGAAACAAGCATTTTGCAGAACAGTTTGCCAGTTTCTTAACAGGTTCTACTTTATAATCCAAAATTCTTAGGTAATTTACCCAAGAGAAAAGAAAGCCAATGGCCGTACAAAAGAAAGCCCGGTACGGGGATG